>JAFVLL020036048.1:43395-93641 GCA_021397915.2 Tor tambroides | reverse complement strand
ATATATATATATATATATATATTTTTTTTTTTTTGTTTAAATTTTAGGTCCCACTTTATATTAGGTGGCCTTAACTACTATGTACTTACATTTAAATTAATAATTTGATACAATGCTCTTATTGTGTGCATACATGTTTTTACATTGTATTTATATTTTTAAAAATACCTATATGTAATTACATCTGTAATTAATTTCTGAAATTACATTTATAATTACACTGTTGACCCATCTCTTACACCTTAACCCACCCTTAAACCTACCCATACCACCAACCTTATCCCTAACCTTACCCATATCCCACCTCAATAGCAGCAAAAGTGTTTGGCAATACAATATGACCACAATAAGTACATTGTACTAATATAAATTGTGACCAAATTTTATTCTTATAGAAATGTTTACACTTTATTTTGGTTAATGTTTATTTCAACTAACAATTTTTTTTTTTTTTTTCTCGTTTTAGTTAATAACTGATCGGGGGTGCATGGTTCATGGTCATGTTTAAGTAAATAAACACAATAAGTCAAAGTTCCTATATTATATGATAATCAAAGAATGTGTAAAACAGTCAATCATCCTCTATACTATATGCATTGCCATTTTGTTTACACGTTATCTTCCATCTTCTGGACCAAAATCAGAGATATTCCACTTTATATGGATCTGCTCCAGTTTAATCCGTTATTATTGGCTGACTGGTTTATTACGACGCTGTTGAATAATGTCTGTTATTGTATTTCCCGTATCAGAGCTCATAGCCACCAGCCTCCACAATGAGTCTCATTCATCACACACGAGCAGAATGAATTTGTGTTCGAATTGTTCATGCAACCATTCTTACATAAATTGTTGCATTGAATTGCATTCGACAATTTGCGTAAGAATAGTTTCAATTCTGCAGAAAAATACTCAAACTCTGAAGCAGCGACAGACTGATGAACATATGAATGAAAGTGCGGCAGTATTATTTTCCATCACTCAAACAAATGTCTTGCTCTCACCCCCACACATGCACACACGGCTTGTGTAGAAGTGGGCGGTAGTTTCCATTATCCAGTTTTCATTCTCTATTAAAGACTCGTTGCGTCGAACACGCTTGGCATCTTAAAAACCCCTGGCTCCTCTTTGCTCGTGTACCGCCATTTAGGTTTTTTTTCCCACTCAGACTTGACAAATCTAAAGCATTCATGAAAAACAGAAATAAACCAAAATGCAGAGAGAATGCAGAGGACAATTTTTTAAAAATTTCTCTCTGTGGAGGATTGATACTGTGTTGACTTGAAGGCTGTCGCCTGCAGCCATTCAAAAAGACTCAACACTGTCAATGGATTTGAGCTTTATAAACAGATATTATTCACATAATGTTACTGCCCAGCCCTTTAGATGGAAGGCTAAATCTGCCTGGCTTTGGGCTGAATAAAATGTATTGAAAATACAAATGGAAACCAAGCTACAACAGCAATGTTTTTCATAACTTAAAATGGGAATATAAGCGAATAAAGCACCGTTAAACTGGTGCATTAACCTGATAAACTGGCAGCAAATATCACAAGAAAAAGGTCATTTGTTGCAGTCACGTGACTTTTTTGATGTGCATCACGGAATTTAATCAGTAGATGTGTTTCCTCTGTAGTTTATGCACGTTTTCTTATTAGATATACATTTATCCGGCTCAGTTGAGTACACAAATTTATTTCTGTGCATTTTTAGAATTTATGTGCATCTTGGCGTTTCCATTTAGCAATTTTTTTATGAAATATCTCTAAATGTGCATAAAAATAGGTGAATGGAAACATAGCTACTGTACAAAAAAAGATTATTGGAATACATTTTACAAGAAAATACTATTTCAGTCTTTTTACTTCAAAATTTCACATTTAATTCAATGTTATTTGCCAATTCTTTGTAATTATTTGTGAAATTTACTAGCAGTTTTTGAATGAAATTTGTTTCTATGCCAGTGTACTCATAATTTAAAGCTGAAGGGTTAATTTTCCATGTGACTGAACATGCAAAGTACTGCATAGTATATACTGTATATGCAATATGTAAAAATAAACACTGGAGTACTGGGGTCACATTACCTCATTACATTGGTTTATCAAGTTTTAAATACAGGTCTTTGCATTTTTAATTACAAAATGTATTAACTGTTTACAATCTGAACAAACAGTCTAGATGGAGATGTTAAAAATCATGGTTCTGGTTAATGCATCACCCTAGAAATACACTGTAAAAAATGATTTTTCAAAGTTGTAAATACATTTTAGTACATTTTGGGAACATTTTAGAAAGTCTACTTCAAAATTTCATGTTTAATTCAACGTGTTGCTGTTTCATTGTAATTGTTTGTGAAATTTATCCCAAAATGCGCATAAAAATAGGTTTAGTTCAATGTTACTTGCCAATTCTTTGTAATTATGTGTGAAATTTACTAGCAATTTTTGAGTGCTAGTAATTCATATCATAATTCAAAGCTAAAGAGTTCATTTTCTGTTCCACTAACATCACCGAAAGGAATTGCAATTTTCTACTCCATCCATCTACCTTTGGTTGTACAAGTGAACCACCTCTACAAGATCAGGTGATGCACAAGAGACATTTTTAGCTACTAATTTATTTGTTATTTTAAAGAACTGTCATGCAGCAAAGGTCTTTTCTTCAAAAGCACTGTGCTGCAAACCTGCTGCATGAACAGTTTCCCCAGAGCTTTTGTTTCTCACTCTCGGATAGGATGGAGATTGTATCTCAGCAACTCTAGTTCATAGTCTCGCCCTGCATGAGACCTTTATTTCACCAGCACAGATCATTAAGCAGCAGACCAGCAGTGTGCGCCATCATTTCAGCCGTGTGTTTCACTTCCAAGCTCATTTATCAGCACTACACACACACACACACACAAACACACACACACACACACACACACACAAACACACAGCGAAATCATGTGAGTGAGCATGTGACTGAACATGCAAAACAAGAATGGCTACAGTATGTTCAAAATATAGTATTGCACAGTGTATACTGTATATGCAGTACGTAAAAATAAAGGGCACATGACCTCATTACATTGATTCAGCAAGATACAGTTCTTTGCATTTTTAATTACAAAATTTATTAACTTTTGGCAGTCTGACAGAGATGTCAAAAATCATTGTTAATATTACTTTCTGGTTTATGCATCACTAGAAATACACTGGAAAAAATGAAAATGAAGTTGTAAAATTGATTTCAGTACATTTTGAGAACATTTTAGAAAATTTACTTCAAAAATTCAACATGTTGCTGTTTCTTTGTAATTGTTAGCAATTTCTGAGTGAAAATTGTTTCTACACATTTTTTTTTTCCTGTGTAGTAGGTCAAGTCTCTATGGAAAATGCAAAAACGTAATTGTGTCTTTTTATCTCACAATTCTGATTCTTATTCTTGTAATTCTGAGTTTATATCTCACAGTTATGACTTTTTTCTCACAATTCTAAGAGAAAAGTGAGATATAAACTCAGAATTCAGTTTTTTTCTCGCAGTTCCAAGTTTACATCTTGCAATTATAACTATTGTAATTTTTCTCAGAATTCTGCATTTACATCTTGCAATTCTGTTTTTTCTGCCATAGAATAAAAAAGGTAAATACGACTTTTTATCTCAAATTCTGACTTTTTTATATCTCACTTTTCTTCTCAGAATCGCAAGTTTACATCTCACAATTCTGAGTTTATAAGTCACAATTCTGACTTTATATCTCACAATTCTGAGATATGAAGTCAGAATTGTCAGAATTCAATTCTGAGTCGAAATTGTAAGATACAAACTATTTTTTTTTATTTTGTGATGAGAACAAGCTTCCTCAAGTCTCTGTCTTTGGTTGTTCAGTGCACATATTGACAGAATACTCTTTGCATACAAAAAAATATATATACTAATGTATATTGCATAATATAGAAATCTTACGAGTTGGGGTGAGATGTTTTAACACTGTACTGGAGTGACAGCAGATGGCGAGCTTATGTAATTACGTGTGGGCGAGAGCAACCAACAGCAACGCATTTGAATTCAAGACCCCAGATCACATCATTCAAACACACACACACACACACACACACACAGCATGAAAATGTGGTGATTACACTATTCACATATGAGACCACTTTAGAAGCACACACACACACACACACACACACACAGCTGTCAATCTAGAGTGCCCTCACACTTGAAGCCCCTCCACATCAGCATATCATGTGCTGTTGCATTTGTCTTAAAAGCTGTTCTTGTTTCATGTGTGTAATTTTACTTGTATGTAGTCATCTGTAACAGCAGAATGTCACTGACTAATAATAATGGCGTTGTTCAAATGCATGCTACCACACTACTATTTCTGCAGTATAGTATGCATACCATGCACATACATTATCAGAAAAGAAAGGAAATTTTTAAATGGACAACTTTGTAATTATATACTCTAAAAGGTGCAAATTAGTACCTTAAATTTTAATATGTACTCTAACTGTACTACACCCCCTGACAAAAGTCTTGTCGCCTATCCAAGTTGTAGGAACAACAAATAATAACTTGACTTCTAGTTGATCATTTGGAATCAGAAGTGGTTAGCTTAAGAAAGTGGTGATTTGAAGAAATGTTTACTGAAAGGTTCTCTGGGGAACCAAAAATGGTTCTTTTATGGCAACGCTGCAAAAACTCCCTTTTGGAAGCTTTATTTTTATGAGTGTGTTTTGTTTGACAAACTATTTCATAAATCCTCAGCAGAATGCAGTATGCTAGTACTCTGCGATCTCTCCTTTTCATTTCCCACTTCACAAGCGTAACAGCGACAGGAAACTGCCCTGAAATCATCTTTTCATTAGTGTCAGCGATACGGCAATGATTGAAAACAATTCTGGCAGATGAAACCCTGGTGCCACACCAGGACTCCAAATAAAACAGCTGTTTTAAAGTGGACTCACTCAAACTCTCACTTCCTTCTGTTTCTCACTGTCTTCCGAACACACACACACACACTGGCAGTGCTGTACATCTAAATAGCCCGAGTGACTAATTCCTGTGCATTTCAGCGTTCTGCGCTGTCTATTCTGGGCTGTTAGGATGGAGTGTGTGAATCATAGTCGTTGTGGTAATTGCTCCTCTTTGTCTTCCCCCACCCCGCTCCGTTCTGATTGGTTAATGAGGCTCATTAAATGCACCAGCTTGTTCGTTCAGTAGAAGAGACAGCTGAGCTCAGAGGGGGATGTCAGATGGCCTTTTCTGTCTTAAACAGCTCTAAATTTAATCAGCCAATAGCATTTAGAAAAAAAATAACGCAGGCAATGTTTGTTGGCTCCGTATATTTAGTTGCTTACTGCATCATTAGGTGTATAAACCACTAATGGGGCGAGGAAGTTTTCGCTCATACGGCAGCGGGGCACATTACTGTTCCCAAAGGTCAAAATGTGTGTTATGCTGCTTAAAGTCTTAATGATTTAGTGTGTGTGTGTTTGCTTGGAGAAGCTACATTCTGCAGCCTGGCAATTATATGTTCTTTTTTATCGTACTGAAAATCTGTTGGGTTTTTCCACACTGTTTTTCAACTATCAGGTGCTGAAACTTGCATCTGAATGTTCCTTTAACTGTGCGAAGCACATGAATGCTTAATGAGGCTAGTATTGACAGTTTTGTGATTGGTTGTTGTGGGTTTCAGTAGAAACTGAAAGTTTAAATTGAATTGTAAAAACAAGAGTCTGATCCTTATGGAAGGAAGTGATTTACGCAAATAAAATCAGACCTATCTCTACTGAAGAAAACTGTAGTTTTAAAAGTGACCTTAATGAAGACATCCAGGGTTAATCCAGGTTTAAAGGAATAGTTCACCTAAAAATTTTAATTTGCTGACTATGTACTCATCCTCAGGCCATCCAAGATGTAGATGAGTTTGTTTCTTCATCAGATTTGGAGAAATGTAGCATTGCAGTGAATGGGTGCCGTCAGAATGAGAGTCCAAACAGCTGATAAAAACATCACAATAATCCACACTGCTCCAGTCCATCAGTTAACATCTTGAGAAGTGAAAAGCTGCATGTTTGTAAGAAACAAATCCATCATTAAAACGTATGACGTTTTTAACTTCAAACCATTGTTTCCAGCTATCCATAATTCATAATAATGCTTCCTCCAGTTAAAAAGTAGTTTCATATGAACCAGAAGAGAATTATGAAGAGATCAAGCACAGTTTACAAGCCAAAACAGTTGTAAAAAAATATGTGACCCTGGACCACAAAACCAGTCTTAAGTAGCACAGGTATATTTGTTGCCATAGCCAGAAATACATTGTATGGGTCAAAATTATTGATTTTTTTTTTTTTTTTTTTTTGCCAAAAATCATTAGAATATTAAATAATGCTCATGTTCCATGAAGATATTTTGTACATTTCCTACCGTAAATATATTAAAACTTAATTTTTGATTAGTAATATTCATTGCTAAGAACTTTGAGAACTAGTAATATTCATTGCTAAGAACATTGCTAAGGAGATTTTCTCAATATTTAGATTTTTTTGCACCCTGAGATTCCAGATTTTCAAATAGTTGTATCTCAGCCAAATATTGTTCTATCCTAACAAACCATACATCAGTGGAAAGCTTATTTATTTATTATGAATCTCAATTTCAAAAAAAACATTTGTCAGTCACATATGTCAGTAGATTTTGATGCAAGAGGACAACAGTGGATTGACTTTTTCACTGAAGGAAATGTTATTGTGGATTATGAACTCATATTTTAGGCAGAAGTCAGTTGGTTTGAAGTTAATCTTGACAGATTTGTTTCTTCCAAAAATTCATCTTTTGGCTTCACAAGATGCTAACTGATGGACTGGAGTGGTGTGGATTATTTGTAGATTATTGTGATGTTTTTATCAGCTGTTTGGACTCTCATTCTGACGGCACCCATTCACTGCAGAGGATCCATTGCTGAGCAAGTGATGTAAAGCTACATTTTTTTCAAGAGGAATTAAACTCATCTACATCTTAGATGGCCTGAGGGTGAGTACATTTTCAGCAAACTTTCATTTTTGGATGATCTGTTCCTTAAAGTGTAGTGTGAAATGACCTGAATATTGCAACTGAATGCTCTTTTTAAAAATGTAGTCATTTTAATAAACTTTGTAATAAGCCCAAAATGTTGTGTAACTTAGGCACAAAATAGTAACAATGACCTAAAAGAGCAAAATGTTTAAGCAAAGTACTGAAACTTTCATTTACAGGCCTCAAAACAGTTAACCTCAAATGTTTAAATAAGTCAGAAGTGAAAAGAATAAAACCTCACTGGCACGTCCTTCTGTAGTTTTGCTGACAAAGCGGTTATAAAATGCCACAGAAATTTGTGACTCAGGTTTGAAGGTCATGACTCAAAAATTTTCACTTCACTAAACATCTGCCTCCAAGGGGTCGCATGCAGTGATACTTTGGAGACATGAGATTTCATTTCAACATGGAACAGCATTTGCAATGCACTTAAGCTCTCTAATGTATTTCTGATTTAAACATGACTGTTGTTTTGTATGTGCATTGTTCTGACTGTGTCACAGTAAATAATGTGTGCATGACCAAATAATATGTATTTGTCTGTTCGTGTGGTCAATGCATGTATTTATGTGATTGAGTTAATGCGTGTTTGTCATAAGAGTTAATTATTGTGTGATAGAATCAAATGCATCTGTTTGCATGATGAATGTGTTTTTGTTGGTGTGATAGCGTTACTTCTGCACGCTTACTGGCATGTCATGTGACTCGTGTCATATGATCATTGCTGTATAAGTTCAGTAGCACGCGGTTGGTAACCAGAGAGTTTTAGAGGTGCAGGTGCGCGGAAGGACGAGAAGGACACGCGTTTGTTTCCTTGCGACCGGTTAGCAATCAATCCCGTTAAAATATCACTGTCGAACCGTAATAATAATGCGTGCTCTCGCCGTCATTGTTTTGTTGGCGTTTATCGGCGGGTCTGCGGCCGACACTCCGGCCAACTGCACCTATGAGGACCTGCTGGGCACCTGGATCTTCAGCGTCTATAATGTGGGTCATGATCGATCCATCGACTGCTCCAGCACAGGTCAGACCAGATCAGACCATTGCAACTATCGGAATCAGTGCGCTTTTGTCTTCCACACGGAAGTTCAACTTTACTTTCGGTTTCATGCTGAGTTCTGAATGGTGCCTTTTTTTTTTTTTTTTTTTTTTTTTATATAATCGACCTAATTATAGTTAAAATGATGCATTAAGGCTTGCAAGATATATTTTTGGATTTTTGTATACTGTTAATAACACTGGTACTGTGGTGGTAATACCATGGTACAATGATTAGCATTGCTATTATACTTTGTTTGCTATTTACCATGTTACTGAATGATTACCATATTCTTATACCAAGTTACTTCAAGTCAAAAAACATGGTCGTAGTAGTAGTCATAGTAGTATTTTGTTCGTCCATTAGAGGATATTTTGCCTAATTAACATTATATCACTAATACTGAGTGATTACGATGTTCATTTACCATAGTATTTCCAAGTTATTCCAAAGTAATTCAGAGAATACCATGTCAAAAGCATGGTTGTGCCATATTAATGTAGTACTAGTTGCAGCGTTCTGTTAGTATCAGTGCATTAGAGCATATTAATCTTCATTAACAATATTATAATACTACTTTAATGCTGTCTGAGAGTACAAAAGTATAAACTTGATTGTCATTTTTTGTTTATGTTGTGTATATTGATTCTTTTTCTTATTGTATATGTTGGCTGTGTTTTAAAACTTAGTGAACTGCCTTCATAGGCGGCATTTATGGGCATCATAGATGCATCTGAACATTCAAAAGCGCACATGATGTACAGAATGCTATATATTCTGAATGGTTTTGAATTGTAGCTGTTGTTTGCATATCACCAAAGTTACTTCCTTAAGTTTCTAAATGAAACTCTGTTGACTTTTCAGCAGGAAAGTCAGTGAAAACGGTGACCGTGGACCTGCAGAAGTTGTCTGTAGCCGTGGATGATCTCGGTCACACTGGGTTCTTCACTCTCATTTATAACCAGGGCTTTGAAGTGGTGATCAATGACTACAAATGGTTTGGGTTTTTCAAGGTAAGCATGACGAGACACTTTTAGTCTCGGTAACTGCACATGACTGATCAGATGACTGTAGTTTCGCAACAGAAGGGAATTTCTGACATCAGCTCTTTCGTGTTTCACTCTCCTTTATTGTACTGGTGTGTCTAGCTCAATAAATGTGGTATGATTTTACACATGCAATCCCTTTTTTTTTTTTTTTTTTTTTCTTTTCTTCCCCCTCTAGGATCTGAGTCCCTGTGGTGGTGTTTTTTTTTTTCAGTATTAATACTATTATAGTATTTAGTAGTATTTGAAGTTGGTGTGTTTTTATGTTTTCTTTCTTTTTAAATTTATTTTTAGTAACTTGTATGCTTTTGTCATTTAGTTTATTTATTTTTCTTTTTGCTTTTTGTCATTTTAGTACTTCAGCATAAACTTATTACAGTTTGTTCCCAAGGCAACTTTCTTAATTTATTTTATATATATTTTTATTTTTATTATTTCAGCTTTATTTCATCTACCAAAAACAATTGTTGATCATTTAAGTTAACGATAACAACAGCTTTCAAACAATAAGAAATCAACAAAATATGAAGACTTTTTCCTTCATATACATAATTATGAACAATTTTATAACTAGGCAATTTTTTTAATGTAGTTTTGCACATCCCTAGTATCATAAGGATCACATGTTGTTTGAGAATCTCACAAAATGTTTAAGTCATTTAAAAGCAATCAATTCATAATGCGTATCATAAAGGGGATTAAATATTGTGCTTTAACGGTAACTTTATTGCATTAAGTATTTTCTCTGTGTGTGTGTCTCTAGTATACTCAGCAGGGTTCAGAGGTGACCAGTTACTGCGATCAGACGCTGCCCGGTTGGGTTCATGATGTTTTGGGGAATAACTGGGGCTGTTTCACTGGAAAGAAGGCGCAGCCCATCCCACCTCGAATCGACCACAATCACATGCTTGGATTCCAACGCAAACTGTAAGCGTGTCAGCAGTTTTTGTTTCTCTCTTGTGACTCAATTGTCCTTTAATTGCTCTCTATATCTTGATGAGATCTCATGCGATTCCATCACCGTTGAGTGACTGATGCCTTTATTGGGTTGTATGATAAACATTTGATCTCTAGGTTCATGAAGCTGCCATACACAAACAACATGGGGTTTGTGGATCAAATAAACTCAGTTCAGAACTCTTGGAAAGCGACAACATACAGTCTCCATGAGACCCTCACCATACAGGAGATGCTGAGAAGATCAGGAGGACATGCCTCTCGTATACCACGGTACACTCACTTTAATTGGTGCAGTCAGGGCTTTTGTGAAAAATAAACAATGGATGCCTTAAAAACTGAGTTATTAGAGTTCATAAATGTCTGGTGCAATTTATTTAGAAGCATTTTGCAGTAAAAGTAGTGAATTGCATAGGCGATTTTTCTTCTGCAGAATATTGTGTACTGAATATTAAGAGCAGCAACATTTCATTTGGAAGATAAATGGTCAGCTGTGATTTCATGTCGGTTTCTCTCTCTCAGACGTGTCAGGCCTGTGACGGTTTCTGCAGACAGTAAGATGGCAGCCGGTCTTCCAGAACACTGGGACTGGAGAGACGTGAGCGGAGTCAATTATGTCAGCCCTGTCCGCAACCAAGGTGTGTGTGTGTGTGTGTGAGAGAGAGAGGGAGTAAGAGGAAATGCTGCAATCAAACGGTTGCTTCAATCTGTGTCCTGTATTGCTTAGAGTTGAGCATGTGATTTATATCAGAAACCTCTTGCAGTTCTTTACCACCTACAGTTGTCCTGAGAATAGCTTCAATATGCTACTATTGATTGATTGATTGTGTTCACTCTCCAATCCAGGAAGTGTGTGTTATTGAGTAATGTTTTGCAGTTCTTACTATAGAACAGCCTGATAAATGATGCTAGAAACACTACCAGGAAATTACAAGCTTTTTATCTAGTCTGTGTTCGGCTGAGAAATTTCCCCAACAAACCTAATACAATGTTTTTTTGTTTTTTTTTTTCTTATTTGTTTTTATAAGATAATAATAACAATTGTGAAGTAAGGTTTCTGGAGAGGAACCTCTGGATATTTCATATTTAAACTTTTAATATTTACAGTTTAAATTTTTATTATACACACACATACACATTAGGGCTGGGCAATATATCTCATCCGATATGCATGTGCATCTAGTCAGTAAAGCCGGTTCCTTGATTAGTGGTAAATCTCCATCACCTGTTTTCAAATGGAGCGGCGTTTAATACACGGAGCCGTAGTTCACTGACAAGCTACGCAATATCGCTTTCATTATCGAAGGCGATTCATCTGCAATAATGAAAGCGATATTGTGTAGCTTCTCAGTGATCTACGGCTCCGTGTATTAAACGCCTCTCCATTTGAAAACAGGTGATGGAGATTTACCGCTAATCAAGGAACCGGCTTTACCGACGAGATGCGCATGCATATCGCATGAGAGGTATCGCCCAGCCCTAATACACATACATGCATACATACACAAGGAGTCTGAAACAGCCAGTGCTCCACACAGAGATCTGATCTGATCTCATCATCCAGTTCATCTGGAATGACATGAAGAAACAGAACAAACTGAGACAGACTAAATCCAGAAGAACCGTGGTAACGTCTCCAAGATGCTTCAAGAGACCTACCTGCAAAGCTCCCTGAAAAACTATGTGCAAGTGCACATGGGGCAAAAGCTCTTTTAAATGCATAGTGTGCTCACACCAAATGTTGATTTTAATTTAGTTGTTAGAAGTTAATTGATAAATAAAATGTATTTATGGCATTATTTCTGAAAGCATCCTCACTTTACAGCATTTTTACCCAAGTGCCTAAAACTTTTCACAGTACTGTAGCTCTGCAGGTAGGTTTCTTGAAGCATCTTGGAGACGTTGTTCTCCACAGATCTTCTGGATTGAGTCTGTCTCAGTTTGTTCTGTTTCTTCATGTCATTCCAGACAGACTGGATGATGGTGAGATCAGATCTCTGTGTGGAGCACTGGCTGTTTCAGACTCCTTGTGCAAACAAAAATCTTACAGGATTATTACAATTAATGGCAAAAATAATGTTTGGAAATGTAAACTGATATTTCCTGCTGACACACTACAGAAAAAGATAGAAATAACTGATTTCAAACCATTTTTTGTTGGTGAAAATACTTGTGGTCTAAGACTTTTGCACCTTAGGCCACAAGTATTTATGTTTATATAATATATTTTTTATTTATTGTTTCAGTAACTTGTGTGCTTTTTTTTTTTATTTTTATTAGTTGGATGGTTTTGATTTTATCTCAGTTTTGTCTTTTAAGTTGAATTTCTGTAATTGATAACTACAAATGTTTCCTTGACACTGGAATAAGTCTAAGTTTTTCATGTAATATTTATTTTCATTTTTTAAATGTTTTTAATTCAGATTTAATTACCATAATTTCTTTCCTTTTTTTTTTTTCTTTTTAAGTTAACAGCAATGCTGAGTTAAAACAATGAAATCAACAGAATTTTTTTTTTTTTTGTTTTCATGCCACTGATCCTTTTTGATTTTAGTTGTCTTGTTGGGTCATTACTAGTAGGCCCCAATGGTTGGCGTACTAGTAGAGGCTAACTGGCCCACATGCAGTAACTACACCATCTTTTTTTAAATGTATTTCAGAATTGGTCATGTATTCTAAAGATATTTATGGGAAATGGATATTTTGGACTGAAGTGATTTGGTTTAAGATGTGTGGTCCCATGAGCAAGATAACCAGGTCTTGTCACTATTTGTCTATTTAAACCCCTTTTATTTCCCTTTGTCTTAAGATGCATGGTTTGCATAAAGCTTCTAATCACAAATGATTTTTTTTATTTTTATTTTTTTTAAATTTTGTTTCTTTACACTTGTACCTAATCATACTACTCTTTCCTAGTCAGTCTACTACTATTGAAGAGAAACACAAACTGATATAGTCTTGCTGGTTGCTTCTCTCTGAAATAAGTGTGAAGAGATGATCGGCTCTTCAAGCGCTGGTCGGCGTGTCTGGAGTGGCTCATTCTTTTCAGAGCCGATAGTGTCTCACTTTTCTTAAGAGCTCCTTCAGATGCTCTGGATACATTAGTGGAGAAATGAGAGGATTAAAGGACGGTTCTGTAAGACAAGGTAATAAGGTTGTAAATTGTCATTTTTCATCTCTAAATGATTTCTTCTCTTCTTTCTTTCTCAAGCTCAATGCGGCAGCTGTTACTCTTTCGCCACTATGGGAATGCTTGAAGCTCGAGTCCGAATCCAGACGAACAACACACAGCAGCCAGTATTCAGTCCACAGCAAGTGGTGTCCTGCTCCCAGTATTCTCAAGGTAAAAGCATGTGTTGATGCACTGAGGCAATGTTTAATGTGACCCGTATCTGCTCTGAACTTCAGAGGGCCTGTCTGTGTATTTGCAGTTATAAAACCCTGAATGTTTGCTTTTCTAGTACCCTCAAGATTATAGTTACACAATCCGATTGAGATCAGAATGGATTCCTTGCGTAAATGTTTGACTTTGGGTTCCTATTTTTTCCTTCATGTAGGTTTTATAAGGTCAAAAAGATTTATTTCTTTAGGGATGTAATGTTGTGTACTTCTTCTTTACAATGTTTATTCATTAAGCTTTGCACTGTTGTTTAAAAATGTGTAAAGTTTCAGGATTTTTTTCTTCTCATTTTAATTGCATTTAGGTGAACTTTTCTTTTATAAAACCTAAAGGGAGGGTAAATTGGGAGAGGAATGAACAAAGTGTGTTAAAGAAATTGGTTTTTGCATGCTGTTGGTTTTAATAATATAATGTATTAGTAACAGTAGTGAATTTTTATTAGTTGTTAGCAACAATTTTAGAATATAAAACTGCTACCATTTTTTTTTTTTTTTCAAATATATGCATTATTATTATTATTATTATTATTTATTATTATTATTATTATTATTATTATAGAAATGGTGTTATGAGTTAGCAAGTTTTCATTCAGTTTAATTCATTTAACATTTTAGTTTAATTCTATTAAAATACTGTTGTTTATTATATAAATTATATAATTTATAATTATTAGAAACAACAATTTTGTTGTCCTTCCAAGTGTAATGTTAGTTTAGTATCATTGAGATTAGTTTTTGTTAATATTTTGATTTTATTTTCAAATTTTATTTTAATGTTAGTAATTTTGTTTTAATTTTTATTCATTTGTTGTTTTTTAAATGTTGTTTTTTTTTATTTTAATTTTAGTACATCAAGGTTTATTTTAAAACCTTTTATTTTAGTACATCAAGACTAGTAAATCAAACTGAAGTGTTGCCTTGGGAACTAGCTGAAATGAAGAAAAATAAATAAATATATATATATATATATTTTTTTTTTTTTTTTTTTTTTTTTTTTTTTTTTCCTCCAGTTAACATTTAAGTAACCAAAAAAGTATGGTTTTACTTTTATTTTGCAATTAAATGGATGTTCTGAAGTTATCAGTTTGGGTTTTAGTCTGTATTTCAAATGATTTTGTTGTCTTCTGTACAGGATGTGATGGAGGTTTTCCATACCTGATTGGTAAATACATCCAGGACTTTGGCATTGTGGAGGAGGACTGTTTCCCGTACACCGGGGACGATTCTCCCTGCAAAGTACCTGAGAAATGCACAAGGTACTATGCCTCCGATTATCACTACGTGGGTGGGTTTTACGGTGGGTGCAGCGAGGCGGCCATGATGCTGGAGCTGGTCAGGAGTGGCCCCATGGGTGTGGCCTTGGAGGTCTACCCGGATTTCATGAACTACAAGGAGGGCATCTACCATCACACTGGCCTCCGTGACTCCATCAATCCCTTTGAGCTGACCAATCACGCTGTGTTGTTGGTGGGGTATGGGAAGTGCCATAAGACCGGCGAGAAGTACTGGATCGTGAAGAACAGCTGGGGAACAGGGTGGGGCGAGAATGGGTTTTTCAGAATCCGCCGTGGAACAGATGAATGCGCCATTGAGAGCATTGCTGTAGCTGCTACACCAATTGCCAAACTTTAGAGTGTAGACAAATTGGTTAGTTGAAACAAGCACGATTGGGAAAAATATTTCACCCCATTTTGCATTTTCCAATTGCAATTCTGCCGCCTGAAAAAGGGAAATCAATGTTGTTATGTTAACTTTGTTGCAAAGTTGTAAACTTCTAATTTGTTTAGTGAAAACTGCCTTTTCCCATGACCTCCAGCAGACAGGTTAAGTGATCAAAGAGGCCTTATAGATTGATCGTTCTCTCATTCTGGTCCCTTTTAGTAGCAAACAGTTTGGATATGTGAAATTACAAGTCTCTAGATTTAATTTGCTCTCATTTCCCAGTTCCACACATTATGAAGCTTTAAACTATCTTCAATTTGGTTTCAAGGTTCTTTTCTTTGGTTGTCATCTTGGTCTGGTTCCATGTGAGTTGACATCAGCTCTGTCTCCAGAGCTTTGACTTTCTCTTGCTGACCTCTAGGGAATTTATTCATCTTCTGTGCCTTTTACTGTTCCTTCTGTTTTTGGCAGCCCTTTAAAGAACAGTGGTGAGGCCATTTAGTTTCTGCCTCTTCAAATCCCCAGTTATCATCTTCCTCTGAGCCACCTGTCCACCTGGGAAAAAAAAACAAAAAAACCCTGATTTGGCCTGTCACGTTCCTGTCTTGGGTCACCTGCTCTTCCAACTGTTGCTATCACCCAAAACTAAACCTGTCTAGAGTCTAGTTATGATTCTAAATTGATCTAATAATCTTAATATTTGTAGGTCTTGCCTCCTAGATTTTGCAGTGCCGTGTTTTGTTGTAGCTGACCTGTTCACAAACAAAGTTGTCCTGTCCTTTTTTGTTTGGTTCATGTTGATTTCCACAAGGACTGTGTGTATGATCAAAAACAGCCTTTTTTTTTTTTTTTTAATAGAAAAAAGGGATTTTAGGTTTTCATTAATCCATTTGAGCTCTGAATGTCACATTTGCACTCTGCCTTGTCAATTTTTACACCACACTTTTAATTGGATATATAGTCGCTTTGTATTCAGAAAATATCAAGTTGGCAATTGCTCTCAGGAAAATCAGTGCTTGTAGTTTGAACAATCACTTTATCAACAGCAATAGACTAAAGGGATATGTATGTATATTTTGAGTACTTTGCCAACAGTTAAGCTGCTCAGGACTATTTGAATCCAATGGTTTTATCACAATTTTCGATTTTTGCATTTTTTGTGCTCTGTATATGTGTCATGATCTTTAATAAAGTTGCTTTTTAAGGTACTTTTGACCTCAGGTGTACTTGACTTTTGTGTAGCCTAAATGGAAAGAAATGCATGAAATCAAATTTGCATAAATTTATTCCAATTTGAATTGGATTTCAGTTCAGTCAGTTCAGAATTCAAGTGGGCTTTGGTTATTTGGGATGTTAACTATATGCCATGGTCTAAACATGGAAATTAAAAAAATAAATAAATACTTTAAAGAATACCATGGTTTAAAAAAAAAAAGTCTGTGTTTACCTACTTAACTATATTTTGGGGACAAATTTGTACCCAGAAGAGAAATGAGTGATATTACTTTGGGTATGTTCACATTTGAAGGGGGGAAAACCAGTAAATAAAGTAAAGCTGCTTTTTTTCTTATTTTCTTACAATGCAGACACTAGCTCTGAATAAAAACAATAGAAGTCTATGTAATGGCCCCATATTGATAGATAAACTGTTTTGTTTTATAGATGACCGCTTTAGTACCAGGTTTAACAGGCAGCAAGTATGGTTACCATGGTATATTTTTAAGATAATCAGTGTAAACTTATTATATGGCCAACACTTCATTCTTCGAACATTTTTGTTATTGGTGAAGAAAACTTCTAGATGTTGAGGGTGTGATCCTCACACTTGGAATCATGTTAACTAGCCTACATTTGACAGCGGTGGTATTTGGTACTTTTTGTTAGTGTTTAACCTAACGGTAGTCATTCTGAGCTTTTTTTCGACATCTGTACTGTACCATGGTGATGAAGTTTTAACAGGCAAACCCCTCCGTCTCTCATGTCTCTGGTCTCATGCTCGACCGAGGAGTCACAAGTTGAGCTTTTCTCTCCGCGGGGCGTTTCTGTTTCTTCCTTCAGAGTCTGACTGCGGATCACACGCGTCCATGTTCGGCTCCATCTCTCACAACCATGCAGAATCATCACCTGAAGGAACACTTGTATAAAATCTTGGTGATCGGGGATCTGGGTGTGGGGAAAACCAGCATCATTAAGCGCTACGTGCACCAGAACTTCTCACCAAACTACCGCGCGACAATCGGCGTGGATTTCGCGCTCAAAGTTATCAACCTCGGCCAGGAGACCGTACGACTACAACTCTGGGACATCGCCGGTAATTTACACTTTTTTCTTTTCTTTAAATAAACCTTGTGTTCAGAAGAGTTTATTTAAAATTACGTATAAAAATAACATGGACAAAATAATTACGCTATTTTATAAATATTTTAATTTGTATAGTTATATGGACAGCCTTAGACATTTACTATGTGCGTAGTATTTTTTAACATTCACAAAGTTGTGAATAAGTTGCATAATCAACTCTGGGACATCGCCGGTAATTTACACTTCTCTTTTTTTTCTTTCTTTTTTTTAATGAACTCTTCTGGACCTAAGGTTTATTTAAAATTACGTATAAAAATAATAATAACATGGACAAAATAATTACACAATTTTGTAAGTGTTTTAATTTGTATGGTTATATGTAGGCTACAGCCTTAGACACTGACTGTGCGTAGTATTTTTAACGTTCATAAAGTTGTGAATAACTTGTATAATATTTGATAGATAGATAGACAGACATTATAAATCATTCAATATTATTGCGTTCTCTTTTTGATACTAAAAACTGCCAGAAAGTCCATCAATATGGAGTTGTACACAATTTTATATATATAATTTTATATAGAGGATTTATATAACTTTCTAATGTTGTTGTTATGTGAACCAAACCTATGTAGTAATCTAATTACGAAGCCGCATTGTTTTACTCTAAAGTCTCTCTTGAATAACGTTCCTCACGCGGTCATGTGTTCGCCGCTCATGTGAAGGAGATTTCCAGCTAAAAAAAAAACCCAGAAGGAAAACAGGAACGTCGTTGTAAATAGGAGATGAAATGATCAGGGACATCAGAGAGGAGCGTGATTTGTCATTGTGAAGTCGTTCCCAAGAGAAAATAAACACATCAACTCGATTATAGAGGTATTTGAGCACTTAAATCAACGTTGACATGTCTGAATGTCATTCAATTTGATATCAAAAAGGCAATTATTGTAAAGAAAGCATAATTTCTTTTGTTGTAAATGGCAACTATTTATTTCTCAGACGTTGGAGTCATTTATAAAGGATGTCTCGTGTTGCTGCACTACCCAGCTAAAAAAATACGTAACGTTTTGCTAACGTTCCCATTACGTTATGAAGAAATCATTTCTGAATGTCCTCTAAACGTTCAAAAGGTCTAGTTTTTAAGATGTTTTAAAACGTTTTTTCTTGTTTATGCAAACATTAAGGGAACATTCCATTTTAGAATTTTGGAAACATTATGGAATGTTACTTTTCTGAAACAAGTAGCAACATTTCAAATAAGTTCAACAACAATGTTTCAGAAAAAAACATTCCATGAACAATGTGCAAATAATGGTTGTGTGCTAACATTGTTACTAAAGACCACAAAAGTTCTTGAAAAAATGTTTATTCATAACTTTGAGAGAACGTTGCCAGAAAGTTCTGAGAATGTTCTGTGTCAGCTGGGTAGTTCTTCACAGTTTCTCAGTCTTCTTCACTCTGCTGCTCCAGTAACTTCTGACACTAATCCTGAGCACTGAGCTTTAAGTTTAACAGCGTGAGGCTGGAGCTCAGTGGAGTTGATCAATATGAGCCGTTGGAATGTGCGTTTCCTTATTAACGATATCCAGGCTTTAGTTCGGACCCTTGCATTCACCCAAGGCTTCAGCTGAAAATAAACCTCTCAGTGTTGTCTTTATGTTCTGCAATGATCACCATGAAGTCACGGTGAAATGTATGTATGTTCATGACCTATATAGCTGGTATTTACAGAAGAATCTTGTCCGGTTTGTTCTGATTCGATCTCTTTCGCAGGCCAGGAGCGTTTCGGGAACATGACGCGGGTGTATTATCGAGAGGCCATGGGAGCCTTCATCGTTTTCGACGTCACCCGGCCATCGACGTTCGAGGCGGTGACAAAGTGGAAGGAGGATCTTGACGCCAAGTTGAGTTTATCCAATGGCAAACACGTGGCGGCCGTGTTGCTCGCCAACAAGTGCGATCAGGGCAGAGACGTTCTCACCAACAATGGCATCAAGATGGAGCAGTTCTGCCAGGAGAACGGCTTCGTGGGATGGTTTGAAACTTCAGCCAAGGTACATCATGAATCATCTCAAATCAGTTTGCGTATCACCATCAGATTCTTCAGATATTCAAGATCAATGTCCACAAAGGTTAAAAGGTCAAGTGAAAGGTCATGGTGAGGGTAGAGAGTAAATATGATCTAGTTTCCATTCTGTTTGTAGTTTAATTAGTTGAAAATTATTTGCACACACTCAGCTTTTCATCTCAGAATTCTGACTTTTTTTCTCACAATACTGAGTTTTTAACTTACAATTTTTTTCTCGCAATTCTGATTTTTAAAAAATCAATTGCAAGTTGTTAAACTTGCAATTATAAGTCTATAACTTGCAATTGTGAGATTTTTTATTTTTCAGGATTTTTGATAAATAGAAGAACAGCATTTATTTGAAATATAATTCTTTTATAAATGTCTTTACTGTCACTTTTGATCAACTTAATGTGTCCTTGCTGAATAAACTCTTACTGACCCCAGCCTTTTGAAAAGTAGTGTATGAGCTGTTAGATTTCTCCTTTTGTGCTCCAAGGAAGAAAATGATAACAGAATTCAAATTTTCTGGATGAACTCTTTTATTGAAAGACAGTAAATGCTGTCTGACCTTCTCGGCTGTTTTATAGAGGGTTATCTGTAGTGAATCAGGTGCGTTTGTGTGTGAAGATCATTAGAGCTCACACACACTTTCTGCTGACTCACAGTCCTTCAGCTACAGTACGTCATGAATATTCACAAGCTAATTAATGCAGTCACAGCCAGAGACGAGGTGTGTGAACACTGACAGGAAAGGTACTATCGCTCTCTCTCTCTCTCTCTCTCTCTCTCTCTCTCTCTCTCTCTCCAGGAGAATATTAATATAGATGAGGCTGCACACTGTCTGGTGAAGCACATTATAGCTAATGAGAATGACCTGCTGCAGTCAGAGGTTGCAGACACCATCTCGCCACAGCAGGAGTCCAGCCGCGGAGGAACCTGCTCTACGTGTTTCAGGTCCTGAAGAAGATCTCCAGAAGGTCTCAGAGGAGCACTTCTCCATTCAACCTCATCTTGGCTCTTTCAGGTCTTTCCATCATGTTTCTTCTCAATCACGTCTCCTGTCGTCTCTGTTTATCTGTGTCAGCGCCGGAGAGGCGACCCTGTCGTCGTGTCTCGGTTTCCATGGTAACAAGACTTCTCGAACACTCTGCAGAGCAGAAAATGTTTTAAGAGAAAGAGACAGTGGTGAGAAATCATCTGCAGAACTTCACGAGAACTTCAGGGTCCTGCAGAATCAAAACCCCAAAAGGCCACTGCTGCATTTTACCATCCATTCTTTCATTTTATTATAATTTTACAGACCTACTTTGCTGTTAGTTCATATTGACCAACAGAAATGGGCTGAATAAGCAAAACCATTTTATTTTTGCCCACTGAGCATCAATATTTTCCACGTTTTTTTTTTCTTTTAAGTCAAGATGTTCATGAATTATGTATGCAGGTCTTAAAAATGTTCATGAATTTGAATGTTTTTTAGTACGTGCAGTTGCAGATGTTTCTAAAACAGGGTTTCTGCAGGTTTTCTTAAAGTAAATATAAGAATTTTTAAGACCAAGTAAAGAAAATTGACGAAATAAATTGAAAGGAAAACAATACGTCAATATGGTGTCTAAATGTAAATGTCTTGTATTCGCAATACTTCAAACTTTGAAAATACAACTTCCAACAGATCTAAATTACTTTATTCATTTCACAAAAAAAGCTTAAAGGGGACCTATTATGCAAAAATCACTTTTATAAGCTGTTTGAACACAGTTGTGTGGCCGCAGTGTGTGAAAACAAAATCCACCAACTCATTTTTTTATAAAACCAATAAATCACGAACAGTCTCCCCAAACGAGCTGTTTCAGATTCTCCCTCTGTTCACGTCACTGAGGGGAAAAAGTCCCGCCCATTTGTGACGCTCTCTGCCCTATTAGCACAAACACAGCCCTGAGTGAGAAGATGCCATTGCAATGTCAGCACCAAAGAGGCTTTACAAGTGTTGTGTTTTGGGATGCACTAATGAACATAGGAGTCGCCATAATCTCCCCTCATCTGAGCCGAGGACACTGTGGTTAAATTTCATTTTCGAAAGAAATATCCCAGAAAAAATAAGTAACGTCCCCTATATGTTTAGGAATTAATACCAACGCTTCATGCACGAACGTCAGCTCCAGACAAAGTATCACGCATTTGTTTTCCAAATTGCCTTTCTGAAAGAGCTGCTTGGCACTCTGTAAGGCTAATTGCTAAAGCTATCGTCTCTGTGTGTTTTCACTGATGCCTTCAAGTGCTGCCAGAATGATCGTGAATAGGAATGTGGTAGTTAAAAGTTGCGTATGAAAGCAATGTGAGTCGATCGCTTGAAGTTGTCGAGCTCATAATCAGAAGTGGGACTTATAAAGTCTGTGATAGCATGAGACCAGCTATGTTGTTATTTTTATCCCGCCGTGCTCCCTGTCTGTGTAATTCATAAACGTGAATTTATTATGCACAGTATAATCAGATGACTGACTTTGAAACCGAGTAGTTTTCTGTAAAGATAACAGGCTTGTATTAATAGTGGAATGTTTATTTGCAAAGGCTAGCACTGCTAATGCAGAGCTTGAGCTCTTGAAGCTCCACCCTCTTCTCCGGGAGCAACAGCTCACTCGCATTTAAAGCAACATACTCAAAACAGCGCGTTTTGGCTCACACCCTAAAAGTGGCAATTTTAACAAGCTGTAAAAATTTATCTGTGGGGTATATTGAGCTGAAACTTCACACATACACTCTGGGGACATCAGAGACTTATTTTACATCTTGTAAAAAGGGGCATAATAGGTCCCCTTTAAGGCTTGAATAACTCTGGTCACAAACACTAGAAATAAGGAAATAACTTTTACTGTACCTTCTGATCACACTGCAAAAAGTGCTTGTTTTCTGGCAAAAATGTCGTCTTAAATCAAGACGCATTTATTTCAGAAGCAAAATTGCTTACGTCTTGTTTTATAGGAAATTGCTCAAAACTGAGTTCATGATTAAAACAAGAACTCAACAAATATCTGCTAATGGGCTCAGAAAAATCGACTTAATTCAAAGGGAAAACAAGTTTTCTTGTTCTTGTTTTAAACAAAATCACTTCATTTTACTCAATTTCTTAGAAAACAAGAATTCATACGTACGATTAGAATGTTGTTTTTTCAATGCATGCAACATTAATGCTATAACTTTATTTTTTGCTTTGATTTAAGGCCTTAATTTGTGGAAGGATGAGTTATGACTTTAAGACCTGTAGAAACCCTGTAAAATGTTCTGATTTCTAATGTTTGTCATTTGTTTTAAACACTACAGTGCCATCAACCAACAAAGTTTGTTCTATTATTTATCAAGTGTCAGTGATATATATATATATATATATATTTTATTAGAGCATATATGATGATGTCCTGTAAATACCCCTGTATTTACCCAGTATACAGCAGAAGGTTTCAGAGTTAAAGTATTAATAAACATAATCTTTAATAAAGTGTGTGTGTGTGCTCCCTCTGTGCTTGTATTTCTCACTGCTGTTGGGATCTGAATGTGTTCATGTTCAGCGAAACGCTGCGTGATTGTGTATGAGGTTAGTTATTAGGCTTTGTTGTATTATTTAAAAGAAAACTTTGTGCAATTAGCTGGAGCAACACAAACCTCTGGAGATGCTGGTTTTACACAAACGCTTTGCTGAGAGCAACATCAGCTCAGAGACAGTTATTGAACATTGCAGGTTTTCTTTTTTTGATAAAATATGTATAGACAATATCTATTGCTATTAGCAATATATAAGTTCCTAAGAAAGTTCCTAAATGCAATTCTTTCTCAAAAATTTAGTTCTTAAGAAGAAAATGTAAGATTTAATACAAGTTATAGGTTATTCGAACTTCAAGAGGTTATTTAGAATGATTTTTACGAATTTAAAGTTTTGTCTTTAGAAAAGTTATCCAAAAAAAAAAGAGATAACATTAAGAAATGTTTTTGGGAATATAATATTCTTAAAATTCAAATTAAAAATTCAAAATATTCTTAACTTTGACAAAAGAGGTTAAGAATTTCATTCTTAAGAATGTTTTGTGAATCCGACACAATAAATTTGACTATTCTTTCTCAGTTTGATAAAAAACACTAAGAGAAGCATTTATTACAAAAATTCATAAAATTAGAATTATATCATAAGTCTGGACAGGTAAAAATCTGACATGTAAAGAATGTAATTTTGTTAAGGCATGTTATATTTTTTTTTTAATGTTAAAGTACTTTTTTGAGACCCAGTTGAAGATGCAGAGAGAAAAATATTTAGGCCTAAATTTAAGATTTATGTATTTGAATTGCATATAAAATTTCTATCCATTTGGATTACATAGTTTTAACATAAATGTATAACTTTGATGTAATGCACATTTGCCAGTCAGTCATAATTTAAATGGTCAGATTTCTGTAATAGTACTAATAAACAGTGTTCTAAATACATAACCGTCTTAATATATTTATCATCAATAAATCCCATTTTTTCAATCTCATACATTTTAACAAATTGAATACTGATAGCCCTATTATAACCAAATTCATATTTAATACATGCAGATTTAATAAATGCATTTTGAAAATATGATTAAATAAAATGCAAATAGTTCATAAACTATGCCATGATTTCTTGACTGTTTTATGTATGACTAACAAATATGCATCACATTAAGTTAATTAGTTTATGTTGAAACGGTGTAACCCAAAGGGTGGACATTTTATATGCAACTCAAGTCCATAAATTTGAAATTTACTCCTAATTTTTTTTTTTCAAGTTGATTCTTCTGAAAAGCACAATGAAAGGTTTTTGGTGAGTTTGCAGACAGTAACAACAGATATGTTTACATCACTATTCATTGATTTCCTTGGACTGTGTTGCACACTGAGGTACAGAAGAGCTCTCTCTGTGTGTGTATGTGTGTGCGTTCGATCAGACCGTGTGATCCCGGTCTCACGGCTCCTAATGAAATAAATTGGTTGCGAGATATTCCAGGTCAATTCAGCTCTGAGCCGACACACAGGGAGGAGAATTCATTTGATATGCAAACTAGAGCATGACCAGAAGGTCAAAGAGTAATTTAGCCGCTCTCGCTCTGATGTGGTGGGCTGACATGATACACATGCTGCTGCTTCTGGATCTTCTGAGGCTTTTATTGCCCTTGATTAATGATGATTATCATTTGGTTATGTTTGTAAAATGCCTCTTTTATGTATGTATTTAGTTCTCTCCACCACCTTCTCCGAAAACTTTATCACTACTTTCTTTCATACTTAAATTCACAAGCTACTATGCATTACAAATACACTTAAAAATACATTCATGTATTTGAAATGCATATAAAGTTTCTATTTATTTGGATTACACAGTTGTAACAAACAAACTAATAAAAGTATTGTTATGCATATTCGTCAGTCATACAAATGAAACAGGCCAGATTTCTCAAAAAAATCATGACAGTTTTTATTAACTATTTGCATCTATTTGATTTTAATTTTATTCATATTCTTTCAAAATGTGTTTATTTGAAATTGCTTATAATCTGCATAAATCTGTTCACTGCAAAAAAGTATGTTTAAGTAAGTTAAAATATGGCTAGCTGTGGAATAAGTCATAATTAGTTAAAATATATGAGATTGAAGCAAATTGGATTTATTGATGCTAAAATATATAAAGTCGGTTCTTGTATTTAAAACAGTTAACAGTTTATTAGTACTACCACAGAAATATGGCCTGTTTCATATATGTATGAATGACAACATTACATTTATGAAAACTGTGTAGTCCAAATGGATGTAAATTTATATTTTATGCAATTTTTATGCAATTCAAATACATAAATCTTACATTTTTGACTGTATGTACTGTACTTTGTTGATGATGATTGGAAAGCATGCACTTTTGAGTATGAAGACAGTACTAATTGTAAAAAATGGTAGAGGGAATTATTAACTTCAAATTTAGCATTAGAATACCTTCTCTGGACTGAGATACACAAATATCCAAATTGCCATTTAAGACAACTTCACATTTCAAGTTGACTAAACAAACTTTAAAGGCAGCATAAATCGAACTTTTCAAGATGGGGGGAAAAAATAATACAAATAAATGAATACAAAATAACAGATCCAAACTTGCATGTTAATACTTCAGATCACGTCACATACTGCTTAATTGCATGAAAGCATGAGTGAAATGTATTACCCCAAAATTCATTACTATTAAATAGTACACAATTCAGGCAGTTTTTTGCATGTGATTTATAGCACACTATAGTTTGGGATGCATTAATCCTATCTTGTGTTGGATATATAGCATATGAATTGGCATTCAGCACAGGTCTCCATGTTTGTCTCATTTTCTATTCCTCATCTTGTATCTTGTTCACTACCAGGCTGAATTTCTCAGAATTGAAAGGACTAGATAAATTTTCGGTCTCAATTACTGAGAGATGTTTTAGTCCATAGATCATATTACAACCCTTCCCTCATCAACTCTGTCTCTCTCTCTTTCTCTCTCTCGCTCTCTCTCTGGGATGTTTTAAATGAGGAGGTGAACTGAATTGTGGGAATGGTTGACATCGTCCCAGACCTGCTCAGCTCTGACAGGCCGTCACAGTCTGCAGGAGAATAAGGACTTCCTGTCACCGAGAAACACTTTTCTTCTCTTAAAGGTTTTGCACTCTTTTTATTGTCTTTCTTCCTTTTCTCTTCTGTAATTAGCTGAAAGTTTTCAGTAGTCCAAAAAAAAAAAAAAAAAAAAATGCAAAGAGATAAGAATATTATATTATATTATGCCTGCTTGTGCACATTATACATACTGCAGCAAAATTGTACAGCTGAGCACACTGTAACAAATAAAGTATCTAACAACACAATATCCAATTTCACTTTGTATAACAAACTTTTTTGACATTTATTTCTTCACTCATAATAAAAAAAACTACAAATTTCAAAATGTAAACGTGTATTTTTAAGGTAAACAGTGCTTAATTGTGTTGAATGTCCACTTGTAGTGTACTCAAAATCTTAAAAGTATATTTTAATATTGTTTAAATACTTTTAATAATTCTTAAAAGTAAATATTAATATTGCATTATAATTTTGTACTTAATGATAATATTATATTAAAATAAAAGACTCATGACTTAAGTACACTTTTAAAAATGCAAAACATTTCAATGTTTTACGTTTTAAAGTACAGTTTAAATGTTTTAATAATCTTTTGCCAAGCTTTAAAAAGTACACCTTTTTAAATGTTGACTAACATCCTAAAGCACATGTAAAGTACTTGATTATAATTTTCAATGCAGTGTATTTGATACTACATTTAAAGTTAATATATTTTAAACTGCAAATTCATTATAAATCTGTATTTTGAAATTACATTAAAGTACATTTCAGTTTAGCAGTAGTTTAGTATTGAAAGTTTGTTTCCACCACAGGATAAAACAACGAAAAATGTCATTGTGACTTTTTTCTTGCAATTCTGAGTTTATATCAGAACTCAGAACTAATTTTGTCCACGGAAATCTGATGAAAACATAGTAAATGTGACCACACTTGAAGTATTTCAAACATGTGTTGCTGTCACATAACCTCATGACATGCATGTTTAATTCAGTGATTGTCTAGAATAATAATTAGCGATTTTAAAGTTCGAGTAAATGTCTTAACCTTTCAGTCCAATAATTTAACAAATGCCTGATAAATGTGTCTAATGCTGTCTGGAAATGTGTTTATACTACACAACAAAACACACCGCTTTGATTAAAGGACAGAAATCAGTGACAAAGACACTGATTAAAAAGACTGAAGAGACAAAAAGACTGAGTACAACATTACTAAGGATGTTAGGAATGGAGATGATCTGTCAATAAACCGTTTGGAGAAAGAAAAGAGCAGCTTTACAAACAGGCCAGTGAATTATAGCAGATAAAATCAAAATTGACATTGCTTGACATTTAATTAAAACTAAATGTGTGTGTGTGCATTAAAGTGAGAGAGAGTGACAGCCAACTGTCTGCAAACGATAATGCATTCATACAGCTGCTGTTACAAATGCTTTCATTCATAAATCATTCAAGAAAAAATGTAAACATAATTGTGATGCATGTACAGCAGGATTTAAAGAACATTTGTTTAAATGCATGAATGCAAGCGTGTGTCGACATGTTGTACACATGCATTGCTGCAGATGTGTGTGTGTGTGTGTGTGTTTGAGCAATATACGCACACACACACACACACCTGCAGACATGAGTAATCACTCATCTGGAGTTTAAGCATCTCTGACACGTGCAGTAATGAGAAAAGCTGCATCTGTGTGCGTGTGACATCTGTGAATAATGACACGCATGTACAGACATCAGGACCCTCCGCAGGAGAGGACAGAGCTGAACAAGAGCCTAATGAAGCTCAGATGTGACCTAAACAATTACTGTCAGTCAAATAATAGATCAACCACAAGCAAACAAATGTCAGCAACACACACACGTCTATAGGGATGTGATTGAGATCAATAGTGGACAAAATCATAAACACTTCTGCTGAAAGCTGACAAACTGAACAAGACACGTTCAGGCTGTGCTGAGAATGAAACACTAGTGTACTGCACACTACAAAAACAATAGTGAAACTACATTTCAAACTGCATGCTACCACTATTGAACACGATATCACTACATTGAAGGCTTGAGGTCAGCATGAAATCAAAATGTACTATTGCTTTTAATACATTCCTCATCTTTTAGTGCACAATTCATGAGTTTGACTGAAGTCAAAATGGAAATAATGCTATTTTTGCACATATTGCAGTTTTAAATTGACAACATTAGTGTCAGTGATGGATGAAGTACACAAATCAAGTGTACTTGAGTAAAAGTACAGATACTCCAATAAAATATCAGTCCAGTAGAAGTAATCATTTTCAAATTTACTTGAGCAAACGTACTTGATTTTGAATGTACTTAAGTACCAAAAGTAAAAAGTACTGATCAATGAAACACGTATAATGCCGGAAACATTAAACTTCAATATACTAAAATAAAAATGTAAGTTACTGATAATTACACAAAGGAATAACATAAAATAAAATAATAATAAAAAATATAATAATAAAATAAATAACATTTTTAAAAATGCTTTTGATAAAGTAAAAGTTTTTTTAAAATATGTATTACATTACATGATTAATGTATTAAGGTCATGGTACACAGTAAATAAGTGTTACCATCAAGATATATAATTATAATTCAGTGAGTGGCTGAATTGAAATACTGAAAAATGGTTATTTTTGTAAGATAGATAGATAGATAGATTCTTGGTTACTTCTGGAAATGGAATATGTTACATAGCTACGTATACATATCTATAAGGTCTATCAGTATATACAGCATGCAACATGTGCTTGAAGTTGTGTGTGTGTGTGTGTGTGTGTGTGTGTGTGTGTGTGAGAGAGAGAGAGATCTGAGGAAAAATAAAACCTTCACCTACAGAACTGTCATGTGACCAGCAGTATGGCATGATTAAAAAAAAAAAAAAACAGAGGAGGGAAAATCCTTTTTCGCACATACAGTACTAGATCTTTAGATGCTCTTTGATTCTCTTAGCACACATTTATGTCCAAGATCATCACTAATAACTTACTGTGAAAATTAGACCAGTTCATCAGTGCATGTTATAGCACAGAAAAATATTTCTAATCTATATTCTAACTTTAAATCCTCTTACTTTTCAGACCTCTACCCACTTGTCATATAGAGACACTTTTCAACATCCAATCAAATCCTGATGGATAAAATCAAGTCCCAGCCTATAATAATTCTCACTGAATATTGCGTTTCACTCAGAAATCCATCAGATTATGGAGGTAAAGTAAAATGGATTGTGAATGCGGGTTCATGTTGCTTCTCACTATATTGGCTTAGATTAATACTCTAAATAAATGACAAATTCTACTCTATTAGTGTTCTCAAATATATGGTATACTGTATGTTACACAATGATAAGCCAACTATTATGTAAAGTCACATGAACAATAAAACAATCACTAGCAGTCCGCACATCCATGAACTAAACTTCGGCAAAGAAAAAACTGTTTATAAAGTTTATAAAGAAAGATCTTCAAATGTTCACTAAAATTACTGAGATCAAAAATTTTGAGAAATTAATACCTTATGAAGCATAACAGATCCATGTTATGGCTTTCTCAATTTTTCGTTAGATAAAAATACTCTCAGGTTCTGAATACCGTAGAAAACGCTGAGTCCAGTCCATTATAAGAGTAGCAGAGAGAGACGATAATGAAGCTCTGCTGCTGATGTGAGGATATGGTTTATAGCTCAGATTTCTCTTTTTAATGAGGAGGTTTACAGCACCTTATCTAACATTCACTGGAGAAACTTTACAGCACAAATAAAATAGAGTTACAATATACAACAATTCAATGTGAAACATCCTAAATCTGTCAGAAAATTACAAATATTTACCATACTACCCATAGTTTTCACTACTTTAAATAAATAAATGCATACATGCATAAATAAATAAGGGATTTAGTGCAATAATCTGTTATTTATTCATTTATTTTCTAAACAAAAGAAAAAGCTACATTAATCACCAATTAAATGTTAATAGGTCATAAAATTACAAACATTTACCATGGTAACCATCCTTTGCAATAAATAGTGCTGGCCAGTGATTAATCGCATCTAAAATAAAAGTTTTTGTTTATATAATATATGTATTGTACTGTATATTTATTATGTATATACAAAGACACACATAAATATTTGCATGTATATATTTATATTCATATAATTTATATTATATATAAATATATTTAATATATAAACATAACATTTTTCTTAAATATATACATGCATGTGTGTGTATTTATATATATACATAATAAATATATACAGTATACACACACATATTATGTACACAAAAACTTTTATTTTGGATGCAATTAATCGCTGCACTATAAATAAATAAATAAGGGATCTCCTGCACACAGTGCAAGAATCCTTTATTTGTTTATTTTACATTATTTTCTAAACAAAAGAAAAAGATACATTACACAAATAATTTGATGTTAAACGTTTTAAAATGGTCATAAAATTACAAACATTTACCATGGTGCCCATTGTTTTCACTACTTCTAAATAATAAAATAAACTAATTAATTACTTAATTTTCTTTTATTTTTTCTGCATGTATTAAGCATTATTTATTTATTTTTTTAAAAAAAGGAAAAAGTTGCAATAAGCACAATCTATCTATCTATCTATCTGGAAATGTCACAATTAGGCCAAATAATCTATAAACAATTCTTTAATTCTTCAACTGACTGTCAGAGTCAAGTGCACTAGATGAAGACGGAACTACAGCACAAAAATATATAAAATATTGACATAAAATATCTGTTTAATATTCAAAATCTCTCCGTACACCTGAAGGAGCTTGATGGATATGATGAAGGTCTGTTGGGTTTGGTGGTGAAGGACAGGTGTGGGCACACCTGGACCAGCGCTCTCACGGGGGCATCAAACGATGTGACACCAGGAGGAAACAGGAAGGATGCCAGAGCACTTCCTCTAGTGTCTAGTGCCCTCTCATAAAGGCCATATGTTGTAGATGTCTCTTCACCTCCTCAGATTTCTCTCTTTCTTCTGCCTGTAAATCCTCCCACTCTGATAACGAGTCTCCAGTCATGTTCAGGCTTTATTTTATTAGTGGCATTTTCTCAAAGACTGAGGTCCTATGAGATGCTCGTTTGATATTTAATCTTTCCGTGGTGGCCTGGAAAACACTATTATGCGCCGCTGGCTCCGAACTGGCGTCTGCGCAGCTCTCGCACAGACAGACTTTATGGATTTTGTCTGTTTGACTATTAAAGCGATTTAATTGACTATATTGCAGTCATTTATTTCTCAGTGAGATCAGCAATTCCTGCATGATTTAACCTGTCAGACAAATTGATGAATTCACATTAGTAACAGTGTCATGTTCACAATAATAAAAACTACACTTCCAGTACACTCATAAAAACAGTCAAGCCGTTTCTTATCCGTTAGTCCCAGGATCAGATGGACTGAAGACAAAAATGACAGAAGTTAACTGGAATCAGCAGGTTAAATCTGATTTGCTGGCTTTACACAATTTCAAGTTGTGTTTAAAAATTACAGGACTGCTAGAATGAACAAGTCCAATAAATAACTTATAAGTTTTGTGAGATTTCTGCAGATTTATCTCTTTCACTGAAAATCTAGGACCAGAAATAAGTGACAAATGATAAGTTATAGATAAGTTAAAGTTTTTGGATGCTGATTTATGATTATGATAATCCTATAAAACAGGGATTCCCAAAGTTTAAAAAAATACAAATAAATGTTTAAAAAATTTATTAATATGTTTATACTGCAAAGAATACTATTTGTGAATGAATCCTGAAGAAATGTATCATGATTTCCACAAAAGTATTAAGCAGCGCAACTGTTTTCAACACTGATAATAATAAGAACTGTTTCACAATATTACTGTTTTACTGCATATTTGATATATATATATATTCACACACACACACACACACACACACACACACACGTAAAATATTATTTAACAGTACTGTTCAGACATTTGGGGTCAATGATTTTTAAATATTTATATTAAATTTTAGAATATTTATAAATATAAATATGTATATATATATATATATATATATATATATATACACACAACATTTTTACTAGTAAATATTTTAAACATTTTAATATATATTTCAATAATTTAACATATTTATTTGTATGTTCACAGATCTCTGATGTTGAACAACGGTCACATGACCTGCAGGAAAAACCAAAAGAGTTTTGCTTGAAACGTATTTATTAATTTCAATTTTACATTTTTTATGATTTAATTAATTATTAGTTTTTCCATCAAGTCATAACCCCCTATTTTGCGAAAACCTGCTATATAAAGTAGTTCCACACAATAGAAAGTCACATAAAAACAGAACTGTATTTGGTCATTTTTTTTGTGTGTTCTTTTTTGGTCCGAATAAGCTGAACTACTATGGTTATTGTCAAAAATCTGTCTGAGTGAGACTTGCCCACAAACACAATTATAAACCACACAAATTTGCATTTGATTTGGATGAACTACTAATAAAAAGCAATATAATGCAGATTGACTGATAAGCAGAGCAAGTCCCAGCACATCTTTCCTGAGGGTTCTGCAGGCCCGTATCTCTCCACAGCTTCAGCAGAGGAGTATTTTAATTAAAAACTGAATCAGAAATGATAAACAATGATTCGCAGACTGGGGAGAAGCGGACTGAATGAAAGAGGAGTGTGTAAATGAACAGTTAAGGAACTGAGAGGCCAGGCACGGCAGGCAGACGGTGAAATAAAATGCCAAATCTACATTCAAATAACCAGAGGAATCCAGTTTAAATCCTCACTGGAACTACAGGAGCATCTGGACGCTCACGAGGAGCGATTAAACTGAGCAGCAAATGACAGACAGACAGAGAGAAAGGAAGGACGACAGAAAGAAAGGCAAAAAAAGAAAGCATATATCTTTGACCTTTTGTGTCTTAGATGCTCCTGCGGTCCATCAGATGTGTTTTCATCTGGTCCAGCTAGAGGACGGGCAGAGGTGATGATCTGGACCCAGCTGTGTTTCTGTCTTCAGTAATGTGCTTCTGATTCTTCTCATCAGGAGAACACCTCTCTCCTCGAGCCGGTGATAAGTCATCTGGTCAGATCATACGTGTGTGATTAGATGAGAAAGAAGACTGAGAGAACAGAAAAGAGAAAGCATAACATTCATTTCTTGACTTTGTCAATCTCTGAAGGGTTCAGTGAAACAAGACAGCACAAGTAGTATTTGAATTTATATATTGAGTCAGAACAACTATCAATTGATGGCAGTTGTGTGTTTGTAGGCATGTACAAATGCATATGCAAAAAGTACACTGACGGACATGAATGTTTTGTATCTTTATGGATGGCAGTGACTACAGTAATGATTCTCATTATATTTTCTAAATTAATGAGATGATTGGATCCAACAGACCAGATCCAGACCAAGAATACAACCAGAATATCAATAGACACCTGTGATGAATAATACATATATATATATATACATATGTCAAAGTGTTCATGAAATGTAATCAAAGTTACAATAAATTATATTTTAAATAATAATAATGTATGATTATTATTATTATTCACAGGTGGTAATATAATTATATTATATATAATTTATTATGTAATAATTATATATAAAAATTATTTTACAAAATAAATTATAAAAATATTTTAAATACAATTATACTATAATTAAATGTGTGTATTGTATGTGTGTGATTTTTGTAATAAATTAATACTTTTTATACAGTATTGATCAAAATGACAGTAAACAAAGTGTTACAAAAATTATATTTTAAATAAATGCTGTTCTTTTGAATTTTCTATTCATCAAAGAATTAATAAAATTTGTTTCCACAAAAATATGAAGCAGCACAACTGTTTTCAACATTGATAATAATCATAAATATTTCTTGAGCAGCAAATCAGCATATTAGAATGATTTCTGAAGGATCATGTGACACTGAAGCCTGGAGTAATGATGCTGACAATTCAGCTTTGAGCACAGAAATAAAAACATTTGACCATATATTCAAATATAAAATAGTTACTTTAAATTGTAATAATATTTCACAAAATTGCTGTAATTTTTTTTATTTTTATTACTTCGCTTATGTCCGCCCTGTCCGCCAATTTTAATGAACTAAAAATACTGAATTTATTGTAGCATTCATTTCAAACATGAAGCCACTTTATTATACAGAAGTGAAATATACCTGTAGTACAGTAGAAAGAGACAAAGCTTATCTGAGATCATCAGAATGACATTAGCTCAGGTCTGAGATCAGTTTAGGTCAGTAAACAAGGTTACAGCAGGCCTGAACTATCAGTAGTACATTGTTTCTATGCGTTGAGGACGTTCACAGTCGAGACCAATCAGCAAATTAGTAAAATTATGTAGCTGACCTTGTATACACACTTAACCTTCTTGTCTGCGAGAGTGTGTGTGTGTGTGTGTGTGTGTGTGTGTGTGTGTTTGTGTGTGTGAGTGAGAGAGTGAGTGAGTGAGTGTGTGTGTGTGTGTGTGTGTGTGTGAGTGAGAGAGTGCAGTTCATTTGCCGTTTCTTGCCTGTTGGTCATGCTCTGGTTTGCATATCAGATGAATCATCTTTCCGAGGTGTTGGGTCACAGTTAAATTTAACATCTTGGAACCAATTTATTCCATTAGGAGCTCCGAGTCCAGGACCGGAATACTGACAACCAATTTCAGCTCCTCTAAAGCGTCAAGCATGAAGGAACCGCAACAAAAGATGATAGATTTAGCCAGACAATACACACCATTTTCATGATGGGTGTGTGTGGGGGCGCGTTTCTACATTTGAGCGGGTTTATGGAGTAAGATCTCACAATGCTGCTGCGATTTTATGTCTCTCTCGTCAATAGTACCTCATTCTTTTCATTCATAAATGACTTTGGATTTTAAAAGGCTGCTAAAATCCTCTCACAACACGGCGTGAGGTCTCATAAAGAGGCCGTAATTGAGGACGAGCTTCGACACGTGTCAACACATCCATTACTGAGCGGCGAAAGTGCTTCGACACTCGTCTAATCCCTTCTATTCTCAATCACTAGCCTTGTGTGTCCACTTCATTTTCCTTCGTTTGAACAGAGAACACGGTGAAAAAGACCACTTGTCTGTACTAAAGAATGTCAAACGCTGTTCAAACCTCCTTTGCGAGAAAGGGTTTAAATTATGGAGCACTTTGGAGGACTTAAAACAGTCCGAGCTAAAGATTTAAAGGATTTTTGAAAGGTATATTCACCTTTTTGCGTAAAAGCTGTTTTATTCCAATGCGGGAGACAGTGTTGAGACAGGGTTCGAGTGGGGTCCCCTGGTAAAAATCGTGTTCAGGGGGGTAAAATGTAAGTTTTTTTGGAGAGGTTTCCCTGGTACAATTCGCATTCCAGGGGCAAAATATCACGTTATTCAACGCGCGGACATTAAAAAACAACCCGCGCCAACAGTGTTTAAGTAGTATTCTGCGGGAAAATCGCGGACTTGGCAACACTGGCGGGAGACTTAGCTGCTAGTAAGAAGATGTGCAGCATAAAACTATTTGAGCTACAAACCAGCGTGTTTATATTTATAATTAAAATAATATGAAAACAATTTCAGTTTGTATTATCAAGCAATATATCAGGCTGTTTTTCTACAGGTAGCCTAAAATAACTGGAAGCTAATGACACCGGAAGTCTCGCACAACATCCAAGTTACAAATGGTGGCTCTCGGTCTAAAAGTAAATATAAACTGAACAGTTCTAATTCTACATAACACATGGTTTGACAACTTTTTAAACATTTTTTTTTGCATGCTACTATAACTTTCAACGATCTGTTTTACCTGATTTGCTAAATCCATCCTGCTGAATAAAAATGGTTTCCACTAAAAAATACCATTACAAACATTACAAACCATCAACTGTTAACCATTAAACATTGTTTAAACATTGGTTTCGAGTAGCAATGGTTTCAAGTTCGTGTGGAATTGGCCTACTTGTAAATGTTGCTGTGGGTTGATTTTCCCCCCATGGTTTGCATAATTTATTTTATTTATTTATTAAATTTTTTTCTTCAAGTTTAAATGGTGTATGAAGCATACCAATGACAGGAAATATGTATTTTAGGCATAGAAGAGGCATATGTTGAGTTTTGATATTTGGATAAGGTCACTGGGCTTGGGATATTTTTGATTGGCATTTAGGCTGGTTTTGTTACAGACCTGGCAACCCTGTCCAGTAATGTGAATTTTTGGGCCAAATTCCATTAGGATTTAACACGGCACCAATACAGTCAAACAGTTTACCAGTAGAGACCCACAGGGACCATTACAGTTTCTTTTCCATTATAAACCATACAATGATATTATAAATGTGGGGTTTCTAATTGCTTTTGTTTGAGCAAGGCAGTGAGTTCTTTATCTAAACTGCAAACTACTGGGGCCAAGGTCAAGCTGGTTAGTTAGCAGAGGACATAAGAGCAGAAACATAAAAGTTATTAGTTGTTGCTAATTCTAGAAACTAACCTGACCACCTTAAGCTGCTTTGACCTGGTTTTTCCAACTGTGCTGCAAATCACTCTGTCACACACTTTATTTAATTTAGTCCTTCAACGCGCTTATTATCCTGATCTTAACAGGGTAACTGAATCCGGCTTCAGAAATGAAGTAGATTTATGATTTATTAATATCCAATTTCTCCCCACTGCACACCTACAGGACGAATCTGAGAATGGAAAGACGGAGAGAGATGGATTTGGCAACATAACGTAGAAGGAAAGGAGAGTATAGATGATTCTTTAGATCTGTACAAATACAGATTATTCAGCTCTATTCACTACTTTTATTATGAACACATTACAATCAAACTGAACCGAATCTACTAGTTTAGTCTGAGCTTTGAAGCGCAAGCCTTACAGCACTGATACAAGACGCAAACCATCTCATGAAGATTTATAATCATGTCTAAGATGACAGAATCTTTCTAGATATTCTCCTCACTGTAACTTCCTCTCGCAAAGAGCTAGAACTACAATGAATATTTATGTGAACTCCGCCCATTGGAAGAGTTTTTACGGGGAACTGAATATTACACAACACAGTTTTGAAACTAAAACAGGGTCTGCAGCGTTTCCAAAAGTCTCCGTTTTCGAGGATCAAACACTAAAACACTCCGAAACGAAAACGCACTAGTGTAAACGTATTCTCTCTCATTGCGGTTTCAGCCATGGGGCTCAAAGCAACATATTTGCTGCTGCTGCTCATGTGCGTCGTCATCCTCACCAGCACAGAAGATCAGAATCATCTGCTGGGACCAATACAGCCTAAACCTGACATATTCTGTCGTGATGCTCCTCAGCAGAGGCGGCCTTACCAGTTACGCAAAGGTAGGCGACCGCCTTTGACCCCCCAAAAGCCAAGGGCCCCTTAAAATGCTTTTCATATACGAGATGCGCATTAAGCGCAGACACTTGAACGGTTGCTGTTTGCGGTGTATAGTACCACGACAACCGTCTGCGTGTCCTTGTTTTCTTGTGTATCCTGCTTGTAGCTAAAGAAAATATCATGCATTTGAAGCTGTAGTTAAATATTGAGCAACGGTTCGTTATATGTTTAATGCCGCTTACTCATTTATGAGAAGGACCCAAGTAACCTACTTCTTACTTTTTTGGTTGATAGCCTATAATAGGTATGTAAATGTATAATTTCCTTTTCATGTTTTTTTTTTTCAGCTTGATTTAAATTCGTAGTTAAAATAACAAAAAATAAATGTAGGCTATTTTAATGTTTAGAATTAGACAGCCTTTGGAGAGTGTAGGCTGGTAACTGGTCAGTGGACTTTTCTCATTCTCACTAATTCAAGTTTTTATATGAATGAATCTCTGAAGGGAACCGACTGTCTTCAGAAAAGTTTAGCTTGGATTTTTTACATTTTATCTGAGAAAGTAGCGTTTATGAGCGGAGCACTGCTTTGTTTACAGCCATTACCGGGAAACCACTATATTTCTGACGTTCCAAAAGCGCCTCCTACTGGCAGAGAAGGAGTGTGCATTTTCAATAATCCAGTCTGTATTTTTTGTTCAGAGTCAGACCAATGCAAAAATCCACCCACATGACCCCGTTTTAAATGAATATAATAGTTTATACTTCTGACTCATGCCTTTTATTTAAAAAATGATTTAAAGGCTCATTTGTGAGGTTTATTATTTTAGAATTTATTTTGTTTTTATCTCAAGCATCACAACAAAAAAGGAACCTCAAGGCTGATCTATGTAAATGTGTGAATATATAGGGCCCTCAATTCAATAAAATCCACCCCTGCTCTTCAGGCTAGCAATAAAATGATAAAGATGATTATATTAGATTGTGCTGCTTAATTTGAACTCTTTCTGCTCCCTTTATGAATTTGTATTGTTGCAATTTCAAAATGTAATGTTGGCTTATATGAAATGTTTAGCTTTGCATGTAAGGTACAGTTTATACAGTGTGATTCACTCTGGACAGCAGTGACATAAGCTCAAATTTTGTCATAAGAGTAAAATAATTGACAAATACAGACATAGTGAATCTTGCTTTTGTTCCAGGATTTCTCCCTCCCTCCCAGTTGCTGTAGGACCGTTTTAGAGAAAATCCCACGGCGCATTCTGCGATTAGTTTCCAAATGTGAGATACAGAGGAAATATGGTGCCTGCCACATCGATGCATTGATGTGAGTGTTTAACGCATAGAAACACAAATAACATATGAATCATGTGCTTTTGTATTTACTGTGTTTACTGCTCTTCAGATTACACATCAGAAGCAAACTGTTCTGTGCACATCCCAGAATGTTGAAGAAACTGAAGAAGATTCACGAATCCCAAACTGGCTTAAATGCAAACAGGAAATGAAGGAACGTGATTGTGAAATGTTTTTAATCCAAGTGGCAGTCATATGGTTTCAATATTTGCTGCCTTGGATGCTTTAAAAGTTATTTTTCAGCTAAAAGTATCAGACATTATGTAGGTTACTAGGCTATATATTCTTTGTAGGGCTGCACGATTATGACAAATCATAATTGTCGATTATTCGCTTGAAATTGTAATTACGATTATAACAATTTACATTGAATGATGTTTATACCATTATTTGAAGCAACTGCATGTCATATTTTTATATGAAAATAAACAAGCTGAAAACATTTAAACGGAAAAATCTTTATGGCTTTTCTATAGTATTAAGCCTCAAATGTCAACTATTCATTGGATTAGTTTTCTTCTTTAAATTATAAAAAATATGCATGGTATTATAATGTTAAACTAAAACTATAATTAAAGCAATGGAAAAACCCTTAAGATAACCTGTAGAAAGAAAAAAAACACACATCTTAAGCACTCAGAATAACATAAGTGGACTTTGAACGATTATTGCCTTTTTGAACGATTACGTAATTGTGGCATCCATAATTGTAACTGCGATTAGAAATTCGATTAACTGTGCAGCCCCAACTCTTTGTATGATCTGTTTATTATTGAAACAAAACCATTTTTTCAGTTTTGGTTATATGTTGGTGATTGTTGATACCATTGTACTTTGACATAAACGCAATATCTCGCTTACCTGCTTCCAAGTGTCTCAAGCAAAGCCACCTCCAAAAACTGTAGGCTATCGTGTATGCAACAAATTAATAGACAAAAGTAAAAGGCAGTCAGTCGCTCAATGTCTAGGCTAAATCTAGAATAGAGTTTCACTGCCACCTAGGGGTGTTCTTTGGTTTTGCTGCTTTTACTTTATCCAACTAAGCAGGTCAAACGGTTGTTTAAGATCAGGAGAAACACATTCAGTCAAGTGTGTTATTCATAGTAACTGTTAGTATTTATGTAATGTACAATACAATAAAACTGAACAGGGAATAGCAAACATACACCCACATGTAAACACATGCACAGACAGATATATGGCGTTTAAAAGTTTGTGATCAGTAAGATTTTTAATGCTTTTTTAAAGAAATCTCTGCTGCTCACCAAAGCTGCATTTATTAGATCAAAAATACAGAAAAAAACAGTAATATTGTACATTTTTCTATATTAATATACTTTAAAATATAACTTATTCCTGCGAGTATAACCTGAATTTTCAGTCTTTAGTGATCCTTCAGAATCATTCTAATATGCTGATTTATTATCAATGTTGGAAATATTTGTACTGCTTAATATTTTTTTGGAACCTGTGATACTTTGTCAGGATTCTTTGATGAATAAAAGTTCAAAAGAACATCATTTATTCAAAATAGAAATCTTTTCTAACAATATAGTGTTTTTGTTAATTTAGCACATCCTTGTTGAACAAAAGTATTAATTTGCTTCAAAAGAAAGAAAGAAAGAGAAAGAAAGAGAAAGAAAGAAACAGAAAAAAAAGTACTGACCCCAGACATTTTTAAATTTGCATTGCATTTTTTTTTTTCATTTCAGAATTCCTTAGTATTTGGTACTGAAACATTCTAGTTATGTCCAAATTGAAATAAAAAAGTAGATATTTAATTTATCAATGAGGTTTCAGATTTTACTATATGTCATGAACACTTAACGATTAGGATGTTAATGGTACTGTACCATGTCTAAATCCACTGTCTACAGTCACACACACTCGACCGCTCCAGCGGTCAGAAAGGCTTAACCGTGGTTATTTTTACAAAACCAATAACAAGTCCTTTATTTGAAAGGCACAGTGTTTGGACTTGCATAAGTGAAAAGGTCAGAGTGCCGGCGAGAGCTGAAACAGATTCAAAAACCCAGAGTGAAGTGATTGAACGCTGCAGTCTGAGACTCAAAAGAGCTGTGGGGAGATGAAGGTCAAGCTGACGTCTCAAACCATTTCCAAAGATACTTCATCTTGCACAATATTTATGGAATCCGGCCTTAAATGCCAAGACAGGAAGTGAGTTCTTGAGCACTTAGGCGGCGGTCCGCATTCTGGTCGCAGAACTGCATGAACCTCTTGGCACAGCGGTGAGGACGCAGAGTTCTGCGGAGCAGGAGACGTAACGGACGCGCTTCCCGCTCGCTCAGAAGCCCATCAGAGTCTGCGTCCAGCCGCGTAAAATACCGACGGAGAGTTTGAAGAGACGAGAAAGAGGCCAGAGAGGTGAGGACATGAGGACGGGCCTCAGGTGTACTGAGAGACAAGAACAACATCATTAACTAAACACAAACCTCAAGTCATGATGGATGTTCTAGATCAACATACTTTCTAGATCTGCCACAGAAATAAGACTGCAGAAATGCATTTAAAATCATTAGAAAGATTACAAAGATCAAATGAATGCATGCATACATTAATGAAACAATATTGTGATTTTTTATGTACTTTTAAACTATTATTTTAGCATTATTTATATACTGTAACAGTTAGGGCTGGGTATCGTTCAAAAATTTTCGATATCGATACCGATACCGATACCTTGAGTTCGATACCGGTTCCTGAACGATACTTTTTTCGATACCAATTTTATGAAATCAGTTTTAACAAGATTACATTATCTCAAAAAACTTTGGTTTTATTTTTTTCAGCTTGTTGACATTGATACAGACTAAAAGACTCATCTCCTGAGACACTGCACAAAGGAACAAAATATATCCAACACAATAAATCAGTGCAAATAATTTTAATAAAGCTCAAATAGTTTTCAGTTTACACTAGTGCGTGTTCGTTTTAAAACGCATAGCTCAGACAGAATCTTCATTTCTATTCATTTATTCTAGGTTGTTAAAGACTTCAAGAAATTTAAAATCTTTATCCATTTTCATAAGTGGGTGTTTTATTTTCGTTCACCATATGTTTTATTGTTATTAAATTCTGTGTAGTGTGTCTAATTATTTGAATGCATTAAGACAATTGAGTTTATTCAAATTTATTCTTAAAATTGCCTTATGAAATATCTACTTTTTCCTCAGAAATTCTGTTTTCTGTATCTGGTTTTCAAATGAAGGCATAAAACATTAACTTCATTTATCTTTAAATTATTGAAAATCAAACTTTATTTTGGCAAACAAAGGGGGTTTACTATTCAAATTAAAACATGGAAGAAATGTTGTGTGATCATTACTTTAAAAAAATAAGTTTTAATAATTTTAATAGTAGCAGTATGTACATTCTGCTGAACAGTAGTAATATATTTCTGCCGCAGTGTCTTCCAAGTTAAACCGAACTTTTATTTTGACGGGTTGCCGTAAATACCTACAGTTCTGTGTGTATATGATATGATGCTAGTTTTACTCAAATCAAATGGTAAAATGCTCATGAAGTGACTCTCAGAGCAGTTCTGGAGGTGTTATTCATGTGTTTATGTCCTCATTTAGTGAGACGGCAGACGCTGAAATCACCGCGAGCGTCCGCACGCCAGTCTGTGTGTAGTAAACACAACCGCGCGATATAGAGAGCAGACTGCTCCGATGCGCTTTCGGATCGCTCTCGCGGATGTCCAACCACCGTTAATCAGCACCGCGGCGCTTCTAGTGAAACACACCTAGTGCTGGGCTGTGCCTCACCCAGCGTTGATGAGATTAACGCTTATAGGTATCGAAATTTGGTACCCCGACGACAAGAGGCGATTTTCATTTTTCGGTGGTATCGAGGCAATTCGGTCGGTGCCTAAAAAGTATCGAACTCGATACCCAGCCCTAGTAACAGTATTTATGAACATTTTGAATTAGCTTTTATTTTCAGTTTTCATTTTCATTTAAATTTTTTAAATAATTTTATGTTTTTTTTCTATTAAGTGTATTGTTTCTATTAAGCTTTATTTACATTTATTTCAGTTTTAATTTCAGTCATTTTAGTACTTCAGTTTAAACATTTCATTTCAGAGAGTTGTCAAGGCATCATTTCTAATTTTCGTTTTCACTCATTAAGTCTTTGTTTTTCATCAAATATTTGTATTATTTATTAATTATTATTATTATTTCTATGTATCTTTTAGATTTATTTTTTAGTATTTAAGCTTTTATTTCAGTCAGTTGCCAAGGCAAAAAAAAATTCTCATTTTCATTTAAGTTTTATTTTTCATAATTTTTTTTTTTCAATTTTTTTTCTACATTTCATTATACAATTTAATGAAAATGTTTTTTTTAAATAGTTTTAGTTAACAATAACAACACTGTTTTAAATGTGAAGTGTGTCATGTCAACAACCAAACTGAATTGGAAAAATAAAGTACATAAATACAACAATTTAATTCATTGGTTGAATGTTGAAATGTGGCTGAAATAATATTAGTCGCTGTTTCAATTTTGGAAAAGTTTCAAATTGTTGTAAAAAGGTTAACAAAATACTTATAAACCACCACTGAAATGTAATCAATCCATACTGTTGATTCAAAATGCAAAATCGAAATGAAATTCGAGTGATTCAACCTTGATCCACGCTGTTGATTCAGACTGAATAAATGCTGAAATGTCATCTGGGAGCAGATCAATGTTATGAAAGTGTCACAGAGTGACCATTTACTGTAATGACTCGATATCTGGTGATTGTAATCGATGTGTGTGTCTCTAACCTGTACTGAGAATATGAATCACCACTTTCAACTTCCTGCTGGAATGCTTGTATTAAACTCATGAGAAAGTCTGCCTTTCGTACACCGGGACAACCTACACAAACGCAGACAGATATAACAAATGAAATCTGAGATATATATAGAAGAGAATCAATAGGCTAAGATCTGAGATTCATTGTCATATCATATTCATATGGCATATACACATTCAATATTCAACGAACAATATGGTTAATACAAACATTGTATAAAATTCAAATTCGAAATGGTATGTGCAACTCTATAAAAGATCCTTTAAATGTACTTGGGATAAAAATGCATTTTTTACAGACAAATTAGTGCTACAGAACTGATATTTTGGTGGTTCTTCACCCTTACATAAATGCCCATGAGCATAGTATATATGGAAGCTTATTTTCGCCGTTGAATAATATAGGTGACTTTCTCAGAACTGAGAGGAAACAAGCTCTTAATTGTGACATATAAACTCAGAACCGAGTCCTAAACATGCAATTGCAAGATATAAACTCACAATTCTGAGAAAAAAAGTCAAGAATTGCAAGATGTCAACTCGCATTTCTGCATTTATATCTCAAAATTCAGTCTTTTTTCTCACAATTTTAAGTTTAGATCTCGCAATTCACACTTTTTCCCATGCAATCCTGAGTTTGGTTTTCACAATTCAGACTGTTTTCATGCAATTCTGAGTTTCTCTCTCACAATTCAGACTTTCTTCTTGCAATTCTAAGTTTGTATCTCACAATTCTTGCAAAGTTACTGATAAAAAAAACTCCGAACTGTGAGGGAAAAAGTCCAAATTGTAAGAGAAAAATTCGGAACAGTAAGAAATAACCTTTAAAATGGCCACAAGTATGTTCTATAAGACACCTTGTATAAACAGCTTGGTCATGTCTGGATTTAAAAGGGTAAATGCATGTTTTCCCACCACAGGATTTGTTGTTTTGACCTTCTTCCCTTTCTGCATGTCACTTCTCTAAAACTGACCTGAGAGAGGAGTGTGTGTGTAGCGGTTGTTGATGATGAGCGTGTGTGTTTCCTGAGAGCTGCAGTCAGGCAGTTGGTTCCTGCACACAGTACAGAATCATGTAAAATTTTCAACACTCACTCTCTCACACATAAACACACACAACCTCCCTACCTGGCCGAAGTGCCTGGGATGGGCCGCCCCGAGTCCACTCTCACACACCAGCAGTATCCTGTGCTGCTGTGACACTGAATGGCTCTGTACCGCCCGTCTGAATTGCATTCTGGGACAAAACGCTCTTCTGAGCCCTGAATGGCTGCTTCAGCGAGCAGAGACATTCTCTCATGTTCACAGGTCTTTAGAGAGTCTGCAGAGTACGAAACAGAACAAATTCAGTCTTCAAAACACTCAAACGAAGCCTTGATTGTCTTTCCTTCTCACCTGAAGGTCGTCTGACAGAACGGTTTCCATTCGGCTCAGAGTTCAGCAGGATTGTCGCCCAAAATGGAGGCACTGTGACTCCTGGATTTAAAATGATAATGGTATATATTAATGGTCAGATACATAAAGGATAAAGTAAGAATCAAGTTATTAACACTGAACTCACCAGCAGCGGTCAGAACAGACTGCTGCTCAGGATCAGGAGTGGAGCGCCACTGAACACCTCGCTCTAAACCCAGAGGGAAACATGTCAGATATTGGGATGCTATTTAATTGTACTGCAACATTTGTCTGTGTGTGTTCTCACTTGCTTGTGCTAATTCCTGGTCAGTTTCCTGAGTAATATCAGACATCCGACCTTCAACACAGATGATCATAATTGAGACAGATGATAAGGGAAAAACAATTAGATTTTGATTGTATATTTCATGAAAAAAGCAGTGCTTGTACATGAAAAAAATGCTGCCACGATGCTGGTGTTCCGTTTGGTTTCTAGAGATGTTTTCACCCCATTTTACGACATGCATATCCAATCACTTAAAAAATCCTGAACAAAGGTAACTGTACTAAAGTTAAAACCATAAAAAACTAAACTTGAAATAAAATAAACATCAACATATTTCTCATTTCCTTTAGTTTAAGATGAAGTACTAAAATAACTCAATTTAAAGAAACCAAAACTAAAACTTAATAAAAACTATATAGACATTTAAAAAAAATGACAAAAACACAACAAAAAAAGCAAAAAATATTACATTATAATATTAAAATATTTGTTTTTGTTTGTTTGAATAATTGATATAGTTTGCTTTATATTCACACTTCTTTTTTGCTGCTGTAGCATGGAAACTTCCCCACTGTGGGACGAATAAAGGTTTAATCAATCAATAAAATATAGTTCAAAATATTAACAAAAACTATAATATATATATATATATATATATATATATATATATATATATATCAATGATACTAAAACAACACTAATCAGTATCACTACAGCCTAAAAAGTTGGCTGAAGTCAAAATGTTTCCATTTTTTTTTTTGTTTTATCAAATTTTTCAGTTATATGTTCTTGAAATTTTGATTTTGTTACTATACAAGCATGTTAATTGCAATTTAATTGAAATACTGACCAAGCTGACTCAATACAAGTTGACTGCATAAGCATATTAACTCAAAACTTCTGTGGTTAACGTCTAGCTAGTAATAGCACTGTCATCATACACTTAAGTTCAGCTTAATATAATCAGTTATCAAGTTCACATAACATTTTTATTAAGTACAAAGAACTTTCAGTAATATTTGAGTGCAATTAAGTCACTGTTTGGTTTTACAGTGTACAGTAGTTAATTCTACCCCCAAACAAAACTCACCAGTGCAGTTGGGCCGCAGGTGTAAGACGGAGCTTCCGCTCTCAGGAATCCCATCAGGAGAAGAGCACCAGCAGTAACCCGTCAGATTGTGACACTGCACCTACAGGTCAAAGGTCATGAGACGTCACGCCATATGAAATATTATGACCGTGACCTCCTTTGTCAGTTACTCTGAACTTGACTTTAGCATCACAATACCTCTGTGTAAGTTCCATCAGCTTTGCATTCTGGGATAAAGACAGCAAAGGAATCAGAACGAGCGCCGGCCCGCAGAGCTTGAGAGCGAGCCAGCTGACATTTAGACCTCAATGCATCTGCAGACAAACACAAACACTTCAGACTGACTTTCAAATTAAAAGACTTTGTTTCCTGTAATGAATCTCACCTGTGCATGTTGAGAATGCAGCTGTCCTCAGCTGCCTGTTGATGCACTGGGCGCGCTGGAAAGAGCACAGAGATTTATACATTCGGCCGTTGCTGCCACACACAGCTTGATGGCGCCCTCTAGCACAGTCCAGCACACACGCCTGACGCCACAGCTTATCCAACACCAGCAACTAGAATTAGAGAACGGGAGGGGGTTCGTTGCTTTACATCTGGCTCAATGTGAAAGGCTAGTCTGTGCAAAAGCTCTCAAAAAAAGAGAAACATGGTGTCTGGCTGAAGAACAGCAGACTACTGTCGTGAAAAACGCTGGAGGTCCCGTGATGGGAAGGTGATGCGGGATGGTTTAGACACGCTAATGAAAGATTCATATTTATGCACTCTCTCAAAGGACAAATTATCTTGTTGAAGGCAAGCAAAGAGAGTACTTATTTATATATTAAATAGCCCTAAGATTAAATATTTAGAAATATTCTCCCGCAATTGAATTTGGCATCCTCGTGTACTTTAATTATAGAAGAAAAAGTCAAATTTTGGTCAGTCAGCAGTTTGCTCTCAGTACGGACTGGCCAATATCGTATTAAGAACATATCAGAGCATACATTTTCCAAATTACAACAGTAACAATCTTCCTATGCCAGATTCTAAAAAGTATTAAACAGTTCTATATCTTTTCTATTGTACATAAACATGTTCTGATGTCCAAATTCACATCTACATCAGAGATGTGGTGTGGAAAAAAAACAGGCAAACAGTTTAGAATTATAATAGTGGAGGTTCCATTACCCATAAACATCCCAAACATATGTGGCAGTGTTTACTGAATCCAAGAAAAGAATAGAGCAGTGTGTCCTTTAATGAGGCCCAAGAGAGTGCTTGCAAAATGACTTGCACATGTTCAGAAGTTGGAATGGAAACATCTCCATCTCTGATGAGTACGTACATGCGCACAACTTCTACATGCAACACACAATCATTACTGAGAAACCATGAAAACTTTCAGTTCTCAGAAAAACCTCTACCAAATTTTCCATAACATGCTGTAAAGGGCAAGTCCCTAAATGACACATCAGATTTAGAATTTAATAAATTTTTCTTCCCATTTTTGTCATTAATCATGTACATTAATACATTAATGTCTATTTTTTTCTGTGTATGTCAGTATGTACTGCATGTTAGAAACACCAATTTTTAACAAATTTATATATACATATAAAAAAGGTTTTAGGTCTCAAATGCACAAATCTAATATAAATTCTCATATTTCAATGACAGAGTCAAGGTTCTAAAGTAACTCCTAATTTTTTGGACTCTAGGTTATGCATTTCCTTAAACAGTTACTGATGCTGATTTGCCAAAATCATCAGGATGGCACACCTTCACAATCCAATTTCAATGTGCAACAGCAAAAGGAACATTGAAAGTGACATGAACATGGTTGCGCTTAAACCTGCTACTGCCAAGTGTGCAGTAACAAACAACATGGAGAGTCAAGGATGTCTCTGTTGGAGAACAAGGCAGCACTGTAGACACCAGGCATGTCTAACAATTTTCTAACTGTGAATGAAAATAAATACCCAGTCTGAGTGGCCTCAGGTGGTTGGTTTAGTAATGAATGAATATGTGGTGCCACTTTGCTGACAGGTGTGCATATTTTGAATTTAATGCCAATATTGTTTGTCTTTAAAATATGGGCCTTTAAAAACAGGGTGATTATAAAGAAAAAAAAATCTGTATTCCTGCGTCACTTTTAGACAAACTCTTCTGCTCAGGCATTTCACATTTCCAGGTGGCCTTTTTTTTTTTTTGCTGGTTAACAGGTGCATGTTTTGACATTGAAACTTATGACACAGTGACTGTACATAGAAATCCACAAAACCCTTTTCACTTCACTGGGCTACATGTTAAATATTCAATCTTTGTGACTTTCTAGAGCTACTTATATAATGGCTAGCAAATTTATACATTTATGTGTGAATCTGACATTTTCAGTAATTTGTCATAATCCTCTTGCAGCTGTTTTTACAAAATATTACACAACTATACATTTTACGCATGCAAGATTAAATCATTTATTTTATAAATCATTAAATTTATCATCACCAGTTGTGAGTTTACCTGATTTTCGTCCGTCATCTTTACTGAATCTGACAAAAGAAAGATGAGTAGTACGCGACAGGTGAAAGTCAACGCCAGCATAATTCCCGCCACAACAGCCCACGCTCTGAGATCAGTCACGTTCTTCCCGCCTGCGTGTGAATTTAAACAAGCCGCACGTCCTCACCACAGTAACGGCCAGGATTCAGAAGTTAAAGACAGCAGAAAAAAGCCCGCGCTTACTTAGGTTGTCATAGCAGCCTAACCATTCGCTCTCTATCCTACTAATTTTTCGACGACGACAATCAACATACAGGCGTTAAAAATGACATATTTCGACCAAAATAATATAAACGTAAAAAGATATGTCTTCTGTAATATTTCACTCATGTTGTTTGAGGAACTGAATACAGCCGACTGTACTGACTTCACATTTTCACACAGGAACTCCTCCTCAGGACGGCTAGGAGGATGGTCAGTTAACTCTCTATTGGTTCTTGCGAGTCCTCACCTGTCTAAACTGTTTAATAGAGCGGCTGTTTTTTAATTTTAAGTATTGTAAGTTCTTATGTAAATATATTAGCACATAGCAATTTAATAGCACATGCAGTATCTGGCTAATTTGAGCTTTCTTAAAATAATTTTAATGTTTCCACAGCCCTCAAATTGAGCACCATCCACAATGTGTGAGGCATAATGCAGATTACCACAGGAAAAATTGTTCTTTTGAGGAAAACAGATTACACTAATACAGTATAGACTAAATCTGTCTGTCACAAGATAAAAGATTCATTGCTAATCAATATTTTGACACCAATGTTGTTGACAGAACATGTATTACAGACAGAACGTCATTAACGCATTCATTTATAAACTTTGAATAAAGTTTAAAAAAAAAATTAAGCTCCAGAGAGACAAAATCAAATGATTAGTTGAAAACCTCAAGCAAGCAGTGACACAGACAAATAATTCAAAGTGGTAATATTTTATAAGGAAACTTTATGTGTGCATGTGAAATTCACTTTTCATCTTGAGACAGAAAGCAGTTTTTGCAAATTTCCAGTACAGCAGATAACGTCTGATATTAAAGAGTACAAAAGAAAAAAAAAAAATCAATTCCAAATGCTTTTATTCAACTTTGCAGACTCAAGAGCAGGCTTTTGGTCCAAGTCTGTTCAAATCTTCTGAAGCCCATCTGCCCAACC
>JAFVLL020036048.1:0-43295 GCA_021397915.2 Tor tambroides | reverse complement strand
TTTTTTTTTTTTTTTTTTTTTTTTTTTTTTTTTTTACCCCTTCATTGCAGAGAAATACAACGTTGCGAGTCAGTAGCCTATCATTTTACTAATAAAAGCTTCCATGCTGTGTTCGCTGCACGATCTCTGATATCTGTGTGCAATAACGTGTGTGCTATGAAAGCAGCGAAGCCTGCATATTTTAGTTTAGCTACAAACCCGAGCCCGAAGCTATTCATTAAAAATGAACCCGAACCCGACCCGAAACCCGAAAGTATTTAGCAGACCTCTACTATCCGCCTTTTTCTTCCCGCAAAAATGGGCATGGCCATTTGTAAATTCTGTGGGTCTAGCTTCCGGTCTCATCGCATCCAGCTATTTTTAGCTGTACAAAACAGTTTGTTTTGCTGCTTGATATTGAAAATTGGGGTGTCTTACCATATTATTTTAATGTATAATCTTAATTATGAACACACCGGTTTGTAGTGCAAACAGTTTTGCCGTTTACTGCACTTTGCTATTCTTCTCATTATTTACCTATAGCGGCTAATGAACCGGAAGTCTCACCCATAGACTTACTTCCGCGTTGAAGTAAAAGGTTGATAGAACAGCCTGATAAATGATGCTAGAAACACTACCAGAAAATTACAAGCTTTTTATCTAGTCTGTGTTTGGCTATTGTTTGTTTACAGAAATTTTCCCAACAAACCTAATACAGTATTTTATTTATTTGTGTTTGTTCAAGTGTCTAATAATAATAATAATAATAATAATAATAATATAGTAATAATAATAATAATAATTGTGAAGTAAGGCTTCTGGAGAGGAGCCTATGGATATTTAATATTTAAACTTTTAATATTTACAATTTAAATTATACATAAGCCAGAGTGTTTTTTGGGGGGGGAGGGGGGGGGATTTGTCTTTTTATATTTTTAGCTTTAATTTTATTTATAGTTTTAGTAACTTATGTGCTTTTTTCATTTTTAGTTGGGAGTTTTGTTTTTATTTTCATCTCAGTTTTAGCATTTACCATAATTCAAATTAAATGACAGTTTGTTGCCTTGACACTGAAATAAGTTAGTTTTTCATGTAATTTATTTTAATTTTTAAAAATAATTTTTAATTCAGCTTTTTGAATTACCGCAAATGTGCAAAGATATTTATGGGAAATGGATATTTTTGGACTGAAGTGATTTGGTTTAAGATCTGTGGTCCCATGAGCAAGATAATCAGGGTTTGTCACTATTATTTGTATATTTAAAGCCTTCTTGTTTCTATTTGTCTTAAGATGTCTGACCATCTTTGACCCTATAAAGCTTCTAACTACAATATGTTTTTTGAATTTGTTGTTTTTCACTTGTACCTAATCATATTACTCTTGGGTTTACATTTCCATCTTTCCAAGTCACAAACTGACATTGTCTTGCTGGCTGCTTCTCTCTGAAATAAGTGTGAGGAGAAGATCGGCTCTTCAAGCGCTGGTCGACGTGTCTGGAGTGGCTCGTTCCTTTCAGAGCCTGATAGTGTCTCACTTTTGTTAAGAGCTCCTTCAGATGCTCTGGGTACATTAGAGGAAGAGTGGGAGGATTAAAGGACAGTTCTGTAAGACAAGGAAATGAGGTTGTAAATTGTCATTTTTCATCTTTAAATGATTTCCTCTCTTCTTTCTTTCTCAAGCTCAATGTGGCAGCTGTTACTCTTTCTCCACTATGGGAATGCTTGAAGCTCGAGTCCGAATCCAGACGAACAACACGCAGCAGCCGGTGTTCAGTCCACAGCAAGTGGTGTCCTGCTCCCAGTATTCTCAAGGTAAAAGCTCGTGTTGATGCACTGAGGTAGTGTGACCCGTATCTGTGCTGAACTTCAGGCGGCCTGTCTGCATATTTGCAGTTACAAATCCATGAATGTTTGCTTTTCCATTACCCTCAGGATTATGGTTACACAATCCGATTGAGATCGTAATGGATTCTTTGCGTAAATGTTTGACTTTGGGTTCCTCTTTTTTTTTTTTTCTTTTTTTTTTCTTTTTTTTCTTTTCTTTTTTCCCTTCCTGTAGGTTTTAAGATTAAAAAGATTTATATCTTTAGGGATGTAAAAATTTTATACTTATTTACATTATTCATTATTTTAAGCTGTTGTTTTAAATATGTAAAAAAAATTTATTTTTTTTATTCTCACTTTAATTGCATTTAAGTGAAATTTTCTTTTATAAAACCTAATGGGAGGATGGATTGGGAGAAGAGAAATGAAAGTATGTTCAAGGGATTTTTTTTATTGGCTAGTGTTTTTAATAATATAATGTATTAGTAGTGGTAATAGTGAAATTTTATTATATAGCTATTATAAAATTGTTGCTACCCATGTTTTTTTTCTTTGTTTTTTTTTATACATGCATGCTATTGTTTTTAATGTGATGGCTATTATTATTATTGTTTTTTTTTTAAATGTCTATGTTGTTGTTGTTTTATTTCAGTTTGTTATTTTAGTACTTTGGTACTTTTGGTTATTTTAGAAAATGAGAAGTGTTGCCTTGGGAACTAGCTAGTTTTATTTTTTATTTTATTTCAGCTAACATTTATTTCAATCATTGAATTATTATTTATTTTTATTTATTTTTTTTGTTGTTACTTTTAGGTACTATAATAACCCTTGTTCTTCCCCACTTTTTCCCCCATAATTTTTGCAATTAATTGAATATTCTTAAGTTAACATTTTAGATTTTAGTCTGCATTTCAAATGATGGTTTTTTTTGTCTTTTGTACAGGCTGTGATGGAGGTTTTCCATACCTGATTGGTAAATACATCCAAGACTTTGGCATTGTGGAGGAGGACTGTTTCCCGTACACCGGGGATGATTCTCCCTGCAAAGTACCTGAGAAATGCACAAGGTACTACGCCTCCGATTATCACTACGTGGGTGGGTTTTACGGCGGATGCAGCGAGGCAGCTATGATGCTGGAGCTGGTGAGGGACGGCCCCATGGGTGTGGCCCTGGAGGTGTACCCAGACTTCATGAACTACAAGGAGGGCATCTACCATCACACCGGCCTCCGTGACTCCATCAATCCGTTTGAGCTGACCAATCATGCCGTGCTGTTGGTGGGGTATGGGAAGTGCCATAAGACCGGCGAGAAGTACTGGATCGTGAAGAACAGCTGGGGAACCGGGTGGGGTGAGAATGGATTTTTCAGGATCCGTCGAGGAACAGATGAATGTGCCATTGAGAGCATTGCTGTAGCCGCTACACCAATCGCCAAACTTTAAAGTGTAGACAAATTGGTCAGTTGAAACAAGCATGTCCTGGAAAAGTATTTTGATAATGGCAATTCTGAAAAAGGGAAAACAATGATGTCCTTTTTTTTTTTTAACTTTGTTGCCAAGTTGTAAACTTATAATTTGTTTGGTAAAGTGGTCTTTTCCCATGACCTCCAGCAGACAGGTTAAGTGATCAAAGAGGCCTTGTAGATTGATCGTTCTGTCTTTCAGGTCCCTTTTAGTAGCAAACAGTCTGAACGTGAAATTACAAGTCTCTTTAGATTTGATTCGCTCTCATTTCCCAATTCCTCATACATTATGAAGCTTGAAACTAAGTTCATTTTGGCTTCAAGGTTCTCCTCTTTGGTTGTCATCTTGGACTTGTTCCATGTGAGTCGACATCATCTCTGTCGCCAGAGCTTTGACATTCTCTTGCTGACCTCTAGGGAATGTATTCATCTTCTGTGCCTTTTACTGTTCTTTTTGTTTTTGGCAGCCCTTTAAAGAATAATGGTGAGGCCACTTAGTTTCTGCCTCTTCAAATCCCCAGTTGTCATCTTCCTCTGAGCCACCTGTCCACCTGAAAAACTCCTGATTCGGCCTGTCATGTTCCTGTCTTGGGTCACCTGCTCTTTCAATTATTTGCTGTCACCCAAACCAACCCTGTCTAGAGTGTAGTTATGGTTTTAAATTGATCTTAAAAATCTTAATTTTTGTAGGTCTTGTCTCTAGATTTTGCAGTGCCGTGTTTTGTTGCAACTGACCTGCTGCCTCCATCTGTTCATAATCTTCTACTTTAACACACAAAGTTATTCTGTCCTTTTTTGCTCTGTTTATGTGGATTTCCACAAGGACTGTGTGTATGATCAAAAACAGCATTTCATGTTTTTTTTGTTTTGTTTTTTCCCTTTCTTGTTGGATCTGTGCTAATGAAAGTTGGGTGCCTTCAGGTGCTGCAATGTACCTCAACTGCTTAAAATGTGTTTTTAAGAAAAGGGATTTTAGATTTTCATTGATCAATGTGAGCTCTGAATGTCACATTTGCACTCTGCCTTGTCAATTTTTACACCACTCTTTTAACTGGGCAGTCACTTTGTATTTAGAGAATATCAAGTTGGCAATTGCTCTCAGGAAAATCAGTACTTGTGGTTTTAATGAACAATCACTTGAGTCCTTTGCCAACAGTTAAGCTGCTCAGGACTATTCTAATGCAATGGTTTTATCACAATCTTAGATTTTTGCCTTTTTTGTGCCCCTGTATGTGTCATGATTTTTAATAAAGTTGCTTTTAAGCTACTTTTGAACTCAGGTGTACTTGACTTTTGTATAGCCTAAATGGAAAGAAATGCATGAAGTCAAATTTGTATAAATTTATCCCATAAATGAGTTCATTTGAATTGGATTTCATATTAGTTCTGTCAGTTCAGAATTCACTAATTGCCACGGTCTAAACATGGTACACACAGACTTTTGGACATGTATCATGGAACCATGATACTACGGTTTTCTTTAAAGCAGGGGTGTCCAAACTTGGTCCTGAAGGGCCAGTGTCCTGTAGAGTTTAGCTCCAACTTGCCTCAGCACACCTGTCTGGAATTTTGTAGTATGCCTAGTACAGGGGTGGCGAACGTTGGTCCTGAAGAGCCGCAGCCCTGCATAGTTTTGCTTGAACCCTAATCAAACACACCTGAACAAGCTAATCAAGGTCTGATGGGCTACTAGGAAGCTACAGGCAGGTGAGTTTTTATTAGAGTTGGAGCTGAGCTCTGCAGGGCTGCGGCTCTCCAGGACTGGAGTTCACCACCCCTGTACTAGTAAGACCTTGATTAGCTGGTTCAGCAGGGCTCTACAGTGCGACCATTTCAGTTGCATTTGCGACTGTAAACTACTGCGTGAGACTATGAAAAAATATTTAGGATCACCAGTGCAACTGACCCGATCAGCATATTTGTCTTTGTGCTGAGGAAGCTTTAAAGGTTTCTAACGTACTTGCGTGTTTTTGCAGCGTTGAGTAATGTATCACAGACGTATTCTCTCATTATAACAAAAAAAGTGTAGACAGAGTGTAAATAAGAGATTCACTGTGCAGTGTAAGGAGCTTCGTTGATTATAATGGAGTTTTGTGAGATCACGATGAGCTAAAATGAGTGACCGCTTTTAATGATTATTAAGGGAGTTTGCAAATATGATATTGATTTAATACAACAGTTCATTAAACAAGAAGTTAATATTAAGTGACTTATATTGTCTGACTACAACACTATTGCCTTATTTTGCTCTATTTCATCAACAAAAATAGTTTCAAACAAAGTCCCAGCCAAGCCGCTGCGCATCTCCATTCAAACACAATGGTGATTCGTTTATGAATCACATTTTTAAACGAATCTAGTGAGTCAATGATTCAATTACCCATTCATAAAGACAGTCACGTACTTCATTCCTGAATGAATCAGCCGTTCCAACGAATCAATTAAATTGATTCAGTGATAAAATCAGTCACTTGCCGCATCTACTGGCAGTTTTAGTTTAATTTTTAAAGTATCTTTTCTGTTATTTAAATCATTTAATATTTCTACATTCAAAATTGTATATTTAAAACATTAACCTCAACATGAATTTATGGATTTAATTGCACTTATGCAACCTCTGAGCCTCATTAAACATCTGAAAATACACCTACAAGCCACTTGTGTGATCTTCTGTGCCACCTCTGTAGTACAAATTTATTCCTTAAATACTGATTTCATTTGATTGATTTCTTATTCTACTTGTTTTTATTCTGTTGTTTTAATTAGAAATGATAAAAAGCTTATAAATATAATTTTTTTGAATTTGGCAAAAGATGACATACTTTTAATAAAGTTAGAAAAATGCCATTACATTGGTAAAAACAAAATTCCCTGTAAATCACTTTAAAGGAGTCAAATATCACCTCGTAATGGCAAGGTTAATTTTTGATCAGAATTTTTTATTATTGATTTGAAGGTTCTCCTAAAAAGAAAAGTAAGCGTAGAGCCCTGTTTAGGTGAGTTTGATTAGGGTTGGAGCTAAACTCTGCAGCACACTGGCCCTCCAGGTCCGAGTTTGGACACCCCTGCTTTAAAGAAAACCCTGGTATCATGGTTCCATGATACATGTTCAAAAGTCTGTGTGTTCCTGCTTAACCATATGTTGGGAACAAATTTGTACCCAGAAGTGAGCTAATTGAGTTAGATTACTTTGGGTATGTCCACATCTGAATGGGAAAAAAAAAATTTAAACAATGCAGAAATTAGCTCTGTATAAAAAGTCTATGTAATGTCCCCATTTAGCCTAGATAGATAAACGTTTGTTTTACTGATGACCGCTTTAGTACCAGGTTTAACAGGCAGCAAGTATGGTTACCATACTTAAGTCTTCACACGTTTTTGTAATTGGCGAAGAAAACTTTTTGAGGGCGTGATTCTCACACCTACCTTGGTAACTACACTTCACAGCGGTGGTATTTGGTACATTTTGTTAGTGTCTCATCGAACTGTAGTTTTAATTATGATCTTTTCGACATCTGTACGTACCGTGGTGATGAAGTTTCAACAGGCCCCTCCGTCTCTGGTCTCATGCTCGACTGACGAGTCACAAGTTGCACTTTTCTCTCCGCGGGGCGTTTCTGTTTCTTCCCTCAGAGTCTGACTGCGGATCACACGCGTCCATGTTCGGCTCCATCTCACACAGCCATGCAGAACCATCACCTGAAGGAACACTTATATAAAATCCTGGTGATCGGGGATCTGGGTGTGGGGAAAACCAGCATCATCAAGCGCTACGTGCACCAGAACTTCTCACCGAACTACCGCGCGACGATCGGCGTGGATTTCGCGCTCAAAGTTCTCAACCTCGAGGAGGAGACCGTCAGACTACAACTCTGGGACATCGCCGGTAATTTTTTTTTTTTTTTAAATAAAGTCTTTTTTCTGGGCCTAAGGTTTATTTAAAGTTAATAAATAAATAAATAAATAATAGGAATAAAATTACACAATTTTATAAATGCATTAATTTAGTTATATGTAGCCTACAGTAGTATTTTTTACGTTATTTTTCTTACTAAAAACTGACAAAAAAAAAGTCCATTCATTATATAGGCTAGAATTTTGCAATTTCATTTAGTCTATAACATTTTATATATAATTTATATAAAGGCTTTATATAACTTTCTAATGTTATGTGGACCAAACATATTCAAATATATCGTAATCTAATTATTTTATTCTCAAGTCTCTCTTGAATAACGTTCTTCACGCGCGCGCGCTCTGCGCGGTCATGTGTTCGTCGCTCATGTGAGGGAGATTTCCACCTTAAAAAAACAGAAGGAAAACAGGAACGTCGTTGTAAATAGGAGATGAAATGAGCAGGGACATAAGAGAGGAGCGTGATTTGTCTTTGTTTAGTCGTTCCCAAGAGAAAAATAAACAAATCAACTCGATTATAGAGGTATTTAAGCACTTCAACCTTTACATGACTGAATGTCTTTCCTTTTAATATCGAAAAGCCTTTTATTGTAAAGAAAACATGACATTTTTTGTTGTAAATGGCAACTATTTATTTCTCAGCTGTTGGAGTCATTTATTATAAAGGACGTCTCATGTTGATCCATATGTTTTGCTAACGTTATGTGGAAATTGTTTCTGGATGTTCTCTAAAAGTTCAAAAGGTCCACTTTTTAAAATGTTTACATTTTTTCTTGTTTATGCAAACATTAAGAGAACATTCCATTTTAGAATTTTGCAAACATTATGAAATGTTACTTTTCAATATTCTCTGAACATTCTGAAACAAGTAGCAACATTTCAAATATGTAAAACTACAGTGTTTCAGAAAGAAAAGAAAAAAACATTCCATGAACTATGTACAAATAATGGTTGTGTGCTAACATTTTTAGAATGCTACTAAAGACCACAAAAGTGATTGCTGCATGTTTATTCATAACTTTGAGAGAACATTGCCAGAGAGTTCTGAGAACATTCTCTGTTAGCTGGGTAGTTTCCATTGCTCTCTTCATAGTTTCTCAGTCTTCACTCTGCTGCTCCAGTAACTTCTGACACTAATCCTGAACACTGAGGCTGGAGCTCAGTGGAGTTGATCAATATGAGCCGTTGGAATGTGCTTTTCCTCATTAATGATATCCAAGCTTTAGTTTGGACCCTTGGAAATGTGTACAAGGTTCTCAAAGTACGATCATGTGGATCAGAAAAAAGAAAAAGCATAAAGACGGAAATTCTCTCGCATTCACCCAAGGCTTCAGCTGAAAATAAACCACTCATTGTTGTCTTTGTGTTCTGCTATGATCACCATGAAGTCACGGTCAAATGTATGTATGTTCATGATCTATATAGCTGGTATTTACAGAAGACTCTTGTGCGGTTTGTTCTGATTCAATCTCTTCCGCAGGCCAGGAGCGTTTTGGGAACATGACGCGGGTGTATTATCGAGAGGCCATGGGAGCCTTCATAGTTTTTGACGTCACCCGGCCATCGACGTTCGAGGCGGTGACAAAGTGGAAGGAGGATCTTGACGCCAAGTTGAGTTTATCCAACGGCAAACACGTGGCGGCCGTGTTGCTTGCCAACAAGTGCGATCAGGGCAGAGATGTTCTCACTAACAATGGCATCAAAATGGAGCAGTTCTGCCAGGAGAATGGATTCGTGGGATGGTTTGAAACTTCAGCCAAGGTACGTCATGAATCATCATTTAAAAACAGTTTTCATGTCACCAGCAGAGTCTTCAGAAATTCAATGTGATGTGCACAGAGGTTAAAAGGTCAAGTGAAAGGTCATGGTGGATGATCTAGTCTCCGTTCTGTTGGTTTGCGGTTAAATTGGTTGAAAGAATCATTTACACTTGACACACAATCATTCATGTAAGCTTGTTTCAGTCATGTGATTAAAAAAAACGTAAATACAGCTTTTTATCTCACAATTCAGACTTTTTTCTCACAATTCTGATTTTAAAAAATTAAGAGATGTCTCGCAATTACGAGAAAAAAATCCTGATTTCAGAAATGAAAAGTTACATTTTTTATTTTTTATTCCTTTGCAGAAAAAAAAACAAAATTGTGAGGTATAAACGTGCAATATTGAGAATAAAAGGCAGAATTGCAAGATAAACTCTGAATTGAGTGATATAAACTCAAAATGTTAACAAGATGTTAACTCTCCATTCTGAGAAGAAAAGTCCTTTTTTATTCTGTGGTGGGAAAAAAACAGAATTCTGAGTTTTTATCTCGCAATACTGAGAATTTTTTATTTTTTTGCAATTGTGAGATTGCACACAAAGTGTGAGAGAAAAAGTTGCAATTACCTTTTTAAATTTTTTAGTCCATGGCAGAAACAAGCTTTGTGTCGGCAGTTATTTGATCAAAAATACAGTAAAAACAGTAATAATGTGAAATATTATTGCAGTTTAAAATAACGGTTTTCTATTTGTATTTATTTTAAAATGTAATTGATTGCTGTGATCAAAGCTGAATTTTCAGCATCATTGCTCCAGTCTTCAGTGTCACATGATCTTCAGAAATCATTCTAATATGCTGATTTGCTGCTCAAGAAACATTTCAGATTATTATCAATGTTGAAAACAGTCGTGCTACTTCATATTTTTGTGGAAACCATCATACATTTTATTTTTCAGGATTTTTGATAAATAGTAAGTTCAAAAGAACAGCAATCATTTGAAACAGAAGTCTTACGTAACATTATAAATGTCTTTACTGTCACTTTTGATCAATTTAATGTGTCCTCGCTGAATAAACTCTTACTGACCCCAACCTTTCAAAGAGTAGTGCGTGCAAAGTGAATGAGCTGTTAGACTTCTCTTTTTGTGCTCCAAGGAAGAAAATGATAGCAGAATTCTAATTTTTCGGATGAGCTATTTTATTGAAAGACAGTAAATACTGTCTGACCTTCTCGGCTGTTTTATAGACGTTATTTGTAGTGAATCAGGTGTGTTTGTGTGAAGATCATTAGAGCTGACAAAACCGCTCACACACTTTCTGCTGACTCACAGTCCTTCGGCTACAGTACATCATGAATATTCACGAGCTAATTAATGCAGTCACAGCCAGAGACGAGGTTTGTGAACACTGACAGGAAAGGTACTATCCCTCTCGCTCTCTCTCTCTCTCCAGGAGAATATTAATATAGATGAGGCCGCACACTGTCTGGTGAAGCACATTATAGCTAATGAGATTGATCTGCTGCAGTCAGAGGTTGCAGACACCATCTCGCCGCAGCAGGAGTCCAGCCGCAGAGGAACCTGCTCCGCGTGTTTCAGGTCCTGAAGAAGATCTCCAGAGGGTCTCAGAGGAGCGCTTCTCCATTCAACATCATCCTGGCTCTTTCAAGTCTATCCAACATGTCTTCTCTTCTCATCTCATTCATATCTCCTGTTGTCTCTGTTTATCTGTGTCAGCGCCGGAGAGGCGACCCTGTCGCTGTGTCTCGGTTTCCATGGTAACAAGACTTATCGAACACTCTGCAGAGCAGAAAATGTTTTAAGAGAAGAAGACAGCGGTGAGAAATCCATCTGCAGAACTTCACGAGAACTTCAGGTTCCTGCAGAATCAAAACCCCAATAGGCCAATGCTGTATTTTGCCATCCATTCTTTATTTTATTATAATTTTACTGACCTGCTTTGCTGTTAATTCATATTTTTACTGACTAACAGAAATGGGCTGAATAAGCAAAACCAACAAATTAAAAAGGTTTTATTTTTGCCCACTGAGCAGAGCGAAACTCAATATTTTCCATGTTTTTTTTTTTTGTTTGTTTTTTTTCTTTTAAGTCAAGATATTCATGAATTATGTATGCAGGTCTTAAAAATATTAATGAATTTGAATATTTTTGGTACATGCAGTTGCAGATGTTTCTAAAACAGGGTTTCTGCAGGTTTTCCGAAAGTAAATGTAAGACCTTTTAAGACCAAGTAAAGAAAATTTAAGAAATATGCTAATATGGTGTCTAAATGTAAATGTCTTGTATTTGCAACACTTCAAAATGTGGCAATACTGTTACTTTATTCATTTCACAAAAAAGCATAAATGGCTCTCTAGAAATATGGAAAAAACTTTTACTGTACCTTCACACTGCAAAAAGTGCTTGTTTTCCAGCGCAAACGTCTGAAGATTCTTAAATCAAGATACATGCATTTCAGAAGAACAAATGTCTGCCAATGGGCTCAGAAAAATCAACTTAATTCAAAGGGAAAACAAGTTTTGTTTCCCATTGACAGATATTTGTTCTTGTTTTAAACATGAACTCACTTCATTTTGTTCAGTTTCTCAGAAAACAAGACTTCGTATGTTCAGTTTGCTTCTCAAGTGAATGTATCTTGATTTAAAGATGTTTAGATATTTGTATTAGAAAACATGACAAAAATACTTAAGCATTTTTTGCAATGCATGTAACGTATTATGCCATGACTTTATCAGTTGACGTCTTTCTGCATTGATTTAAGGCCTTAATTTGTGGAAGGTCCTTTTCAAACCCGCAGAAACCCTGTCAAATGTTGTGATTTCTGTTTGTCATTTGTTTTAAACACTACAGTGCCATCAACCAACAACGTTTGTTCTTTTATTTATCGAGTGTCAGTGATATATATATTATTAGATGTCCTGTAAATACCCCTGTATTTATCCAGTATACAGCAGAAGAGTTCAGAGTTAAAGTATTAATAAACATAATCTTTAATAAAGTGTGTGTGTGTTCCCTCTGCGCTTGTATTTCTCACTGCTGTTGGGATTTGAATGCGTTCATGTTCAGCGAAATGCTGCATGGTTGTGTGTGAGGTTAGTTATTAGGCTTTGTTGTATTATTTAAAAGAAAAGTTTCTGCAATTAGCTGAAGCCTCTGGAGATGCTGGTTTTACACAAACGCTTTGCTGAGAGCAGCATCAGCTCATACACATCACTCCAGAGACAGTTATTGAACACTACGTATTATGTTAAAAAAAGAAAAAGAAAACCTGCATACACAATATCTATGGCTATCAGCTACTGCAGACAATGGGCAGGATTCATGAAAAACTTCATGACATGAGAAACCAAATTTCCCTTGATTTTTTGATACAGAAGATGTCCTTTGTATGCTTAATACATCCTGCAAGTTGCATAACAAAATGTTGTCATCATCAATAAAAAAGCATTTATGTAATAATCTTCAGAAAATGGCTCGTTTTGGATCCGAGGGACAAGGTGACGTCAGCTAGGCACAAACATTTGCATAAACACTGCCTCCAGAGCAAACGTCGACATAGGCCCCGCCCACTGGCGTTCAGCCACTAAGGCTGACACTTGATCACGCTGAATGCGACTGTTGCGTCGAGTCAAAAGCAAATCGAAATTACAATCACTGCTGCTATCTTGTCTACACTGGATACAGTATACAGATGTGCATCACTTTCTGACACACTTGAATCAGTCTTCGGTAGGACAAATGGAGTGAAAGAACTTGCTTTGACACGTTTGGTTCACATCTCGGGACAGACATCAACATCAGAAGGATCCCAGTTTAAGGAACAAGTGGATAGTTTATTTTTAGGCAGCGGCTATTTGCGATAGATAGATGCTATTTACACTAAGTGCAAATAGCAATATATGCTATATACACTGAGTGCAAATAGCATATTTTCTTAGTGATAGATACTATTTACATTAAATCCAAATAGCAATGGATTCTATTTACACCAAGTGAAAATAGCAGTATTTTTGAACAATTTACACTAAGTGAAAATAGATTCTATTTACACTGTTAAAATAGCAAGATTTTCTACTATTTATACTACTTATTGCAAATAGTGGCAATTATCTGCACCTCAGTATTGCAGTACACTATAAAACAGTACACAATAATGACGTATTCATTGTAAATTATAGTTTTAATTCAAATCACTGAATGGATGCCACCTTATTGGGATAATAAAGCCCTCTCTACACCTACCCTAACCCTACCCGATACTTTTATTTTCAACTTTTTGATAATTTCCTTCATTTTTATTGAAAATAAATGCCTTTCCGATGCGATATGAGATTTGAAAAGGGAGAAAAATGTTCGGCAAAAGGCGGGCTCGAACTCGGGTCGATCGCTTCAAAATGCATGCGCCTTGCCGTCCACGCCACTGAACCTGATACTAAAGTTTTGTCTTTTTTTAGTGTCGATTAACTCAATCACACGTTGGTGGGCGGAGTTAGTGTAAATAGCCTTTGCCAACAAGGCTGGCTATTTGCACTTAGTGTAAATAGACACTCCATTATTTTTAATGGCATCCTGGATCATGTCAGAGGATTGTACTGAGCATGTTGTTTTGTAAATGAGGCACAGTGTCATGAAGAGTTCACAAAGAAACATTTGTTGAAAGATGAAGCTGTACTAGATCTGACTGCAGCTGCATCACTACCCGTAAGTAAATGATTGTATATTGCTTTGTCTGGAAATGACTGTTTTATTTTGATTATGTTGACAAAACACTCACATGCAGTAGTGAGCGGGCGTTGATAGTGTTTCCTATGCAATGATGTTAGCCAATCATAACAGTGGCTGATTCTAGACAATATTTTAAGAACCAGCCCCTTAAAAACAGCCTGTTTTTCAGAGACAGGTTCAGAATGAGGGTTTAAAAGAATCATTTTTCCACATATTTTTATTTATTTATTTGTTTGTTTGTTTTGTTTTGTTTGTTTTTGTCTGCAAAATCTTTATTAACATTATAAGTAAACCTCAAGGAACATTTTAAAATAATACAAAAAATTTGTCATGACCCCTTTAAGAAAGAAGTTCTGAAGAATGTTCATAAATGCAGTTCTTCAAAAGACATTCTCAGAAATGTAGTTCTAAGTAAGATTTAATACAAATTACAAGTTATCCTAACTTCAAGAGGTTATTTACAAAGATTTTTACAAAAATTCTTTTCATGAATTCAAATTCAAAGTTTTGTCTTTAAAACAGTCATCAGAAAAGAAAGATTCTAAAAAAAAAAAAAAAAATGTATTTAATATTCAAAATTCAAATAACTTAGAAAATAGCGGTTAAGAAGAATTTCATTCTTAAGAATGCTTCGTTTATTGTTTGATAAAAACTATAAGAGAAGCATTTATTACAAAAATTCATAGGCCTACAATTAGAAAATCTAAAATGTAAAGAGTGTACTTTTGTTTAGGCATGTTAAATCTTAATGCTAAATTTTTTTTTTCTTTTTTTTTTTTTTTGTTAAAGTACATTTTTGTGACCCAGCTGAAGATACAGAGAGAAAAATATTTAGGCCCAAACTTAAAATTTATGTATTTGAATTTGTTGTAAAATTACAGTCAATTTGTTGTAAAATTACAGTGTTTTAACATAAACTTAATGTAATTAATTAATTAATGTAATGCATATTTGCCAGTCAGTCATAAATCAATTGGCCAGATTTCTGTAATAGTACTAAAAAATTGAATGTGTTTTAAATACACAATAACCAGGTTTTTCTGTTTATTATTTTTATACCAGGTTCATAATATATGCTGATTCTAAGCTGATGCTTATTCTACTGTATCTCAATACATGCATTTTGAAAATAAGATTAAAATCAAATACATGCAAATAGTTCATAATAAACTATGCTATTATTTATTAAGTGCAGAAATCTTATCGGTTTTATTGATGTATGACTGACAAATATCACATTAAAGGGATAGTTCACCCAGAAATGAAAATTCTGTCAATAATTCCTCACCCTCATATCAATCCAAACCCATAAGACCTTCGTTCATCCTCAGAACACAAATTTATTTAAAAGATATTTTTGATGAAATCCAAGAGCTCTCTGGCCATCCATAAGGGTCCTACCATGATCAAGGCACAGAAACATAGTAAGGACATCGTTAAAAAATCCATGTGACATCAGTAGAAGAATACAAAAATAATGACTTTATCCAATGATTTCTTCTCTTCTGGGAAAGTAGATGCATTATTGAAGAAAAAAGTATTCTTGTAGCTTCGTAAAATTACGGTTGAACCACTGATGTTACATGGACTATTTTAACGATGACCTTACTACGTTTCTGTGCCTTGAACGTGGTAGTAAACTTTCTATCTATGCAAGTTCAGAAAGCTCTCGGATTTCATTAAAAATATCTTAATTTGTGTTCTGAAGATGAACGGCTTTGGGCTTTACGGCTTTGGATCGACATGAGGGTGAGTAATTAATGACAGAATTTTCATTTTTGGGTGAACTAACCCTTATTAGTTTATGTATTTCAAAGCGTGGAGATTTTATATGCAATTCAACTGCATAAATGTAAAATTTAGGCCTAAATTTTTCTTTTGGTGTAAGCTGATTCTCCTGAAAAGCATTGGCACAATGAAAGGTGTTTGGTGAGTTTGCAGATAGTAACAAGACATATGTTTACATCACTATTCATTGATTTTCTTGCCATAATTTTGTACTGCGTCATACACTGAGGTACAGAAGATCTGTGTGTGTGTGTGTGTGTGTGTGTGTGTGTGTGTGTGTGTGTGTGTGTGTGAGATCAGGCCGTGTGATCCCGGTCTCACAGCTCCTAATGAAATAAATTGGTTGCGAGATATTCCAGGTCAGCTCAGCTCTGACCCGACACACAGGGAGGAGAATTCATTTGATATGCAAACTAGAGCATGACCAGCAGGTCAAAGAGTAATTTTCCCGCTCTCGCTCTGATGTGGTGGGCTGACATGATACACATGCTTCTGCTTCTGGATCTTGTGAACGTTTTAATGCCCTTGATTAATGATGATTATGATTTGGTTATGTTTGTAAAATGCCTCTTTTATTTATTTAGTTCCCTCCCCCTTCTCAGAAAACTTTATTACTACCATCTTTCATACTTAAATGCATTACAAATACACTTAAAATAGGTCTAAATTTGAGATTCATGTATTTGAAATGCATATAAAATATCTATTTATTTGGATTACACCATTTTAACAAACAAACCAGTAAACTTAATGTGGTGCATATTTGTCAGTCGTAACAAATCATGACATAGTATATAATTAACTATTTGCATCTATTTGATTTTATTTAAATAATCATATTTTCAAAATGCATTTATTCAAATCTGCATGAATCTGTTCAACTGTGAAAACATGAACATGGTTAAAATATGGCTAGCTGTGGAATAAGTCATAATTAAAGTATATGAGATTGAAACAAATTAGATTTATTGATGATACATGTGTAAAGCCTGTTATTGTATTTACAACAGTTATCAGTTTATTAGTATACTATTACAGAAATATAACAGATTTACCTGTACTGTCAGTATGACTGAAAAATATGCATCACTTTAAATTTATGTTAAAACGGTTTAATCCAAATGGATGTACATTTACATTTGTATGCAATTCAAGTACATAAATCTTAAATTTATGCTTAATATTTTTGACATGTACTTTGCTGATAATGATTGGAAAGCATGTACTTTTGAGTATGAAGACAGTACAAATCATAAAAAATGATTTAATTAATAACTTAAAATTTAGCATTTGAATAACTTCTCTAGATTGTTGAGATACACAAATATCAAAGCTGCCAATTAAGACAACTTCATATTTCAAGTTGACTAAACAAACTTTAAAGGCAGTATAACAAAAACTTTTCGAGCTGAATAAAAATAAATAATAAAAATACATTCAAAAAATAGACACAAACTTGCATCTTGATACTTAAGATCATTTTATATATTTTTGCATGAAAGCATGATTTACCTCAAATGCATGGCTCAAAATTCATTGCTGTTAAATAGTACACAATCCAGGCAGCTTTTTGCATGTGATTTTCAGCACGTTTGGGATGCATAAATCCTCATCTTGTGTTGGATATATGGTATATGAATTGGCATTCAGCTCAGGTCTCCATGTTTGTCTCATTTTCTATTCCTCATCTTGTATCTTGTTCAACAGCAGGTTGAATTTCTCAGAATTGAAAGGAGTAGATTCATTTTCGGTCTCAATTACTGAGAGATGTTTTAGTCCATCGATCATATTACAGCCCTTCCCTCATCAACTCTCTCGCTCTCTCTCTGGGATGTTTTAAATGAGGAGGTGAACTGAATTCTGGGAATGGTTGACATTGTCCCAGACCTGCTCAGCTCTGACAGGCCGTCACAGTCTGCAGGAGAAAAAGGTCTTTCTGTCACCGAGGAACACTTTTCTTCTCTTTTGCCCTCTTTTTATTGTCTTTTTTCTTTTCTCTTCTGTAATTAGCTGAAAGTTTGCAGCAGTCCAAAAAAAAGAAACAGTAAGAAAATGCACAGACAAAAGAATACAATACAATATAGTATATTATATTATATTATATTATACTGAGCACACTGTAACAAAAAAAAATATCCAACAACGCAATGTCCAATTTCACTTACTATAACAAACTTTTTTTGACATTTTCTTCACTCATAATGAAAAAAAATACACAATTAAAAATGTAAACGTATTTTAAGGTAAACAGTGCTTAATTGTGTTGAATGTGCACTTGTAGGTTACTTACAATCTTACACGTATATTTTAATATTGTTTAAATATACTTTTAATAATTCTTAAAAGTAAATATTAATGTCACATTCTAATTTTGTACTTGTTGATAATAAAATATTAAAATAAAAGACTACTTAAGTGCACACTCATGACTATGTTTTACATTTTAAAGTACAATTTGTTTTATGTAAACTTTTGCATGCTTTAAAAAAGTACATCTATTTTATTGTGTTGACTAACATACTAACGCACATGTAAAGTACTTGATTATAATTTGAACTGTCTGATACTACATTTAAAGTTAATATATTTTCATAATAAAGGTGTATTTTGAACATTAAAGTACATTTCAGTTTAGCATAAATGCTTGTCAGTACAATCAGCAGTACACATCAACCATATTTCAAAGGCAACAGAATTATAAAATGTACTTAAGTGGGTCAAAAAAGCACTAATTGCATTTAATATAAATTTGAACTATATGCAATTAAGTGTCCAAAAACAGTTTACGATTAACGGTTTACTTTTAAGTGTATTATTTCAATAAAAAGTTCTCAAAAATCCATAAACAAAAAGGTCCATTTTCTGTTATCAATAGGGTTGTATTGAAAGTTTGTTTCCACCACAGGATTAAAAAAAAAAAAAAAATGAAAAAGCTCGTTGTGACTTTTTTTCTTGCAATTCTGAGTTTACATCTCACAATTCAAACATTTTCTCAAAAATTTCTCAAGAATTCAGAATTGCGAGAAAATAAATTCAAAATTGTAGATAAAAACTCAGAACTAATTTTGTCCACGAAAATCTGATGAAAAAATAGTAAACATGACCACACTTTAAATATGTCAAACCTGTGATACATTGCTGTCACATGATCTCATGACATGCATGTTTAATTCAGTGATGGCCTATAATTAATAATTAGCAATTTTTAAGTTTAAGTAAAATGTCTTAACTTTTCAGTCCAATGAATAAATAACAAATGCCTGATGAATGTGTCTCCTGCTGTCTGGAAATGTATTTATACCATAACACACTTCAGCTTTGATTAAAGGATAGAACTCAGTGAAATAGAGTCTAATGAGAGAAAAAGACTGAGCGTTACAGCATTAATAAGGATGTTAGGAATGGAGATGATCTGTAAATACTCCATTAGGAGAAAGAAAAGAGCAGTTTTAGAAACAGGCCAGTGAATTATAGCTGATAAAATCAAAATTGACGTCGCTTGACATTTAATTAAAAATAAATGTGCGTGTGCATTAAAACGAGAGAGAGTGACAGTCAACAGTCTGCAAACTATAATACAGGCATACAGCTGCTGTTACAAGTGCTTCCATTCATAAATCATTCACAACAAAATTCATATATAATTGTGATGCATGTACAGCAGGATTTAAAGAACATTTGTTTAAATGCATGAATGCATGTGTGTGCGTGTGTGCGTGTGTGTGTGTCAGCATGTTACACATGCATTGCTGTAGATGTGTGTGTGATTGTTTGAGTGACACACACACCTGTAGACTGCAGCAATCACTCATCCGGAGTTTAAGCATCTCTGACACGTGCAGTAATGAGAAAAGCTGCGTCTGTGTGAGTGTGACATCTGTGAATAATGACACGCATGTACAGACATCAGGAATATGAGAGGACAGAGCTGGACAAGAGTCTAATGAAGCTCAGATTTGACCCAAACAATTACTGTCAGTCACATAATAGATCAAGCATGAGCAAACAAATGTCAGTAAAACACACACACACACACACACACACACACACACACACGTGTAGGTATGAGATTGAGATCAATAGTGGACAAAATCCTAAACACTCCTGCTGAAACCTGACAGACTGATCAAGACACACTCAGGCTGTGCTGAGAATGAAACACTAGTGTACTGCACACTATTAAAATAGTAGTGAAACTGAATGCATAATGCAACAATAAACATTTGAAGCTACATGCCACATGTATGCTACACTGTTGCACATGATATCATCACACTGAATATTTGAGGTCAGCGTGAAATCAAAATTTACTATTACTTTTAATACCTCACTCATCTTATAGTACATGATTCATGAGTTTTGACTGAAGTCACAAGAAAAATAATGCTATTTTTGTAAAAAAAATAAATAAATAAAAATAATAATAATAATGCAGTTTTAAATTGACAACATTAATATCAGTGATGGGCTAAATGGTTCCTGATGGTTACACACCTAATTCTTCACCTTAATTATTAGTTCTTTTGTGGTTCCCATGTGTCTTTTCTTCTTCACCTGTTTTTTCTTGCCCTTCTGACCCAATGAGCATTTTGGTGTCCAGTGGTCATGTCTTAACTTTGCAAATTCTAGTATTGCGTTAGTATAGCATCCTTCTCATGGGATTTGAATCATTTTTGACTTTCAGTCTGAGTCAGATCTCTCTTTTTTTGGCTCATTTACCTAATAATAATGCACACCTGAATATAAGAAGTTTTTTGTTTCCAGCCTTCATGGATAATTATAAATCACTTATAAATGATTAAATACAAATTTAATAGTAGTTATTAAGATTGATGTGGTTTGGAATCGGTAAAATGTGCTTGGAAAAAAAAATATGATCAGAATATCAACTTGTCTAATAATTATGCACACACTGTATGATGTCTATCAGTATATACAGCATGCAACATTCGATTGAGGTTCTGTGTGTGTGTGTGTGTGTGTGTGTGTGTCAGAGAGAGAGAGAGAGAGAGAGATCTGTGGAAAAATAAAACCTTCACCCTACAGAACTGTCATGTGACCAGCAGTATACCATGATTAAAAAATAAAATAAAAAAAACAGAGGGAAAATCCTTGCCATCAGAGTTCAGTCCTGCGCCCCTCTGGGTTTTAGGGGGTGTGATGTGTAACCATGGAAACTCCATGTTCTTTGAATAGTAATTTCTGTTTTTTGCACATATAGTACTAGATCCTGAGATGCTCTTTGATTCTCTTAGCACACATTTATGTTCAAGATCACCACTTGTGAAAATTAGACCAGTTCATCAGTGCATGTTCTACCACAGAAAATATCCAGAAAAATATCTAACTCCAAACCCTCTTAATTTTCCGACCTCTATCCACTTGTCATACAGAGACACTTTTGAACATAAAATCGGATAAAATCAAGTCCCACCCAATAATTCTCATTGAATATGTGTCACTCGGAAATCCATCAGATTATGGAGATATAGTCAAATTGTGAATGCAGGGTCATGTTGTTTGGCTTAGATCAACACTCTAAATAAATGACAAATTCTACTCTGTTAGTGTTCTCAAATATATGATATGCTGTATATTACAAAAGGAAAAGCCAAATATTATGTATAGTCATTTGAAGAATCAAACACTCGCTAGCAGTCCAGACATCTGTGAAGTAAACTTCTGCAAAGAAAAGCACTGTTAAAACACTGAAGAGTTTATCAGGAAAGATCTTCAAACGTTCAGTGAAATTACTGAGATCAATCTTTCTCAATTTTGTGAAATTAATACCTTATGAAGCGTAACAGATCCATGTTATAGAGTTTTAATTTTTTTCATTAGATAAAAATACTCTCAGGTTCTCAATACCGTAGTAAATGCTGAGTCCAGTCCATTATGAGACCAGAGAGAGAGAGAGAGATGATGATGGTCTCACTGACTTGCTAATGTGAGGATATGGTTTAACTTGTTATGGTTTATATCTCAGATTGCTGAGGTTTACAACACCTTATCAAACATTCCCTGGAGAAACTTTACAGCACAAACAAAAGAGTTACAATACACAACAATTCAATGTGAAGCATCCTTAAACGGTCATAAAATTACAAACATTTACCATACTACTCATAGTTTCCACTACTTAATGAAGATTGTGAACACCTGAAGGAGCGTGGTTGATATTGTGGTGGTCTGTTGGGTTTGGTGGTGAGGGACAGGTGTGCAGAGACATCAGCAGCTGTGGGCACATCTGGACCAGCGCTCTCACGGGGGCATCAAACAAGGTGACACCAGGAGGAGACAGGAAGGATGCCAGAGCACTTCCTCTAGTGTCCCTCCATCAAGCAGCTGTGCGTCTCATAAAGGCCATATGTTGCAGATGTCTCTTCACCTCCTCGGATTTCTCTTTCATCCTCTCTCTCTGTAAATCCTCCGGCTCCGTGGACTCCATCTGATAACGAGTCTCCAGTCATTTTCAGGCTTTATTTTATTAGTGGCATTTTATCAAAGACTGAGGTCCTCTGAGATGCTCGTTTGATATTTAATCTTTCCGTCGTGGCCTGGAGAACACTATTACACGCCGCTGGCTCCGAACTGACGTCTGCGCAGCTCTCACACAGACAGACTTTATGGATTTTGTCTGTTTGACTATTAAAGTGATTTAATGACTATATTGCAGTCATTTATCGCTCGGTGAGATCAGCGATTCCTGCGTGATTTAACTGGTCAGACAAATTGATGAATTCACATTAGTAATAGAGTTGTGTTCACAATCATAAATACACTTCTAGTATGCTCATAAAAACAGTCAAGCCATTTCTTTTCCGTTAGTCTCAGGATCAGACAGACTGCACACAAAAATGGCAGATGTTAACTGGAATCAGCAGGTCAAATCTGATTTGCTGGCTTTACACAATTACAAGTTGTGTTTAGAAGTTACAGGACTGCTAGAATGAACAAGTCTGAGAAAGGATTTGAAGTTTGCAAGGTTTGTGAGATTTCTACAGATTTATAACTTCCACTGAAAGACCAGAAATAAAAGTTGTAAATAATTTGTTTTTGCATGCTGGTCTATGATCATGATAATCCTATAAAAGATTAGCCAGCACAATATTTACTAGAAGTACACACAGACACTATCTAATATATATGTGTATATATATATTGCATTATATATAGATAATATTATATATTTACACACACATATAAAATATTACTTAACAGTACTGTTCAGAAGTTGGAGGTTGGTGTTTTAAATATTTATATAAAATTTTAGAATAGTTTTAAATATAATATATATATATATATATATATATACAACATTTTTACTACTGCATATTTTAAACATTTTGATATATATTTCAATAATTTAACAACATTTATTTTCATGTTCACAGATCTCTTACAATCAAACCAAAATTTATTCAGACACCTTCAACATTTCTAACACTATCACAGTTTATTCACTATAGTTTAGAAAATGGTAATAAAATATGAAGAATTATGAAAAGTTAATATAAAGAATTATCCATCATAACTTGGATAGAAAGGTATTTAATTGATTACAATCAACTAAAAATTATTCAGCTGTTAAATTTAAGTACATAATTAGACAATACCAATTTAGGTCAACCAATTACCAAGCAATGCTTAATTTTGTTGAGTCTGTGGTGTAAAAAGTTTGCATTAGCAATGAAAGAAAAAACACTTAAGCAAAACATAGTCAGGTCAAAGAGTCTGAATCATTTTTGTCCCAAATTTTGATCAGTTTTACTGGTAGTTCATTTTATGAAGAATTTTGGGCTGTAATATGTCACAGTTTACTTTATTTTGCTATCCTCACTTACATAAATGAACTATAGTGTCCTAAAAAAATGATATCTGGTGTCTGAATAATTTTTGGTTTGACTGTATGTTGCATGAAAAACCAAGTTTTGCTTTAAAAATGACTCAATTTTACATTTTTTATGATTTAATTTATTATTAATTTTTCATCAACTCACAAACCCCTTGTTTAGGAAAACATGCTTAGTTCCACACTATAGAAAGTGCATTTGGTCTTTTTTGTGTGTTTTCTTTTTTGGTCAGAATAAGCTGAACTATGGTTATTGTCATAAGTTTGTCTATGTGAGACTTACCCCCAAACACAATTATAAACCACACAAATTTACGTTTTATTTGGATGAACTACTAATAAAAAGCAATATAATGCAGATTGACTGATAAGCAGAGCAAGTCCCAGCACATCTTTCCTGAGGGTTCTGCAGGCCCATATCTCTCCACCACCTCAGCAGAGGAGTATTTTAATTAAAAACTGAATCAGAGATGATAAACAATCATTCGCAGACTGGGGAGAAGCGGACGGAATGAAAGAGGAGTGTGTAAATGAACAGTTAATGAACTGAGAGGCCTAGCACGGCAGGCAGACGGAGAAATAAAATGCCAAATCTACATTCAAATAATCAGAGGAATGCAGTTTAAATCCTCACTGGAACTACAGGAGCGTCTGGACGCTCACGAGGAGCGATTAAACTGAGCAGCGAATGACAGACGGACACACAGACGACAGAAAGAGGGGCAAAAGAGAAAGCAAATTTCTTTGACCTTTTGTGTCTTATTTCCTCCCACGGTCCATCCGATGTGTTCTCATCTGGTCCAGCTGGAGGACGGGCAGAGGTGATGATCTGGACCCAGCTGTGTTTCTGTCTTCACTAATGTCTTCTGATTCCTCTCTCCTCCAGCCAGCGATAAGTCATCTGGTCAGATCAGACGTGTGTGATTAGTTGAGAAAGAAGACTGAGAGAAGCGTGACGTTCATTTCTTGACTTTATCAGTCTCTGAAGGGTTCGGTGAAACAAGACGGCACAAGTATAGTGTTTGAATTTACAGATTTGAGTCAGAACAACTACCAATTGCTGGCAGTTGTGTGTTTGGACTGATGGACATGAATGCTTTGTATCTTTATGGATGGCAGTGATTACAGAAAGGATTCTCATTATATTTTTTAAATTAATGAGATGATTTCTGGTTTTCATTATCTTATAGCAGGGCTGGATCACATAGACCTCCAGATCCAGACCAAGAATACAACCAGAATATCAATAGACACGTGAAATGAATTATATATATGGGTCATTCTTCATTTGTGTTGGCAAGTGGTGTCCCTTTACTTTACAACAGTTTAAATAAACTTTAAATACCAATAAATCATAAAATGTTTGCATGTTTGTATTCTGCAGGGTAAACACAATTTGTGCACTGTTAATAGTGACATTTTTATTTTAAAATACGTATTTAATTGAGTTTGAGAGATTGCATTTGTAACAAAATATGAATGTTCCCGCCATACCTCTGAGAGGTATCATGGAATGTAATTGCAACAATATAAAATTTTTAACAAAAATTAAGTGGTTATATTGTGAATATAGATTTTATTTAACATGTACAATTTTATTAAATTGTTTTTAAAAATGCATATTTTGTTATATTTAAGAAAAAAGTTATGTCCCCCAAATTCATGTCTGTGGTGTTACAACAATGGATGTCGCCCCTTTAAGAAAAGGGAGAATTCTATTTGGACTACTTCCTGTGTGTAAAGGTCACTGCAGGTGCTGGTTGATCTGAGGGGTGCATGGGGAGTACATTCTTTCTTATTAATTTTCTTAAAATTAGCTGAATTTCTGACAATTTCATGTGTCGCACTTTATTAGTGTCTGTGGTGTTATGTTGATAACTTGCAGATCTGACACATTTTAATCAAAATTTTGATAAATACATACTTATTAATATTTTCAAAATGTCCCCTGATCTTGAAATCATCATGATGGCAGCCTCCATTTTAGAAAAGTCTGAATTTAGGCTGATTTGTCTGTGGTGTTACTGTCTTTCCTGGCAAAATGTTACTTCAAATATTGGTAACACCATAGACATAAGTGGTTGTGTCACCAGTTTTTGATTAAAATTATTTACAAAAAATCAAAATGTTCTTAAGCTTCTATTTTAATGGATATAACATATTAAACTAATTTTAAATGCATAGCAAAACATTTTATTAGAAAAAAACAAACAAACAAGTATTTTTGCAAATTCTGCCTCTCATTTGCCACCCCAATTGAAGAATGATCCACATATACATATTTTATAATTTATTATATAGCAAATATTTAATTATATATAATTGAATTATAAAATATTTAAAATATAATTATATTATTATTAAACGTGTATATGTGTGTGATTTTTGTAATAAATTAATACCCTTATTCAGTATTGATCAAAAGTGACAGTTTAAAGAGTGTTACAAAAATTCTATTTCAAATAAATGCTGTTCTTTTGAATCTTCTATTCATCAAAGAATCCTCAAAATTTGTCTCCACAAAAATATGAAGCAGCACAACTGTTTTCAACACTGATAATAGTCATAAATGTTTCTTGAGCAGTAAATCAGCATATTAGAATGATTTCTGAAGGGTCATGTGACACTGAAGACTGGAGTAATGATGCTGAAAATTCAGCTTTGCATCACAGAAATAAATATATTTTTAAATATATTCACATAGAAAATAGTTATTTTAAATTGTAATAATATTTCACAATTTTGCTGAAATTCAATTTTTTTTTACTTCTCTTGAGCTGAAAGAAAGAAAAATAACTTTATAGAGAAGAAAGATATTACCTTTGATGGTGAAGACGCCTCACAACCACTGGCTGAGGCAATAAATGCCTGTAGTACAGTAGAAACTATAGAGACTATAGCGTTATCTGAGATCATCAGAATGACATTAGCTCAGGTCTGAGATCAGTTTAGGTCAGTAAACAAGTTTGCAGCAGCTCTGAACTATCAATAGTATCACTGTTTCTATGCGTCGAAGACGTTCACAGTCGAGAGCAATCAGCAAATTAGTAAAATCATGTAGCTGACCTTGTATACAACCATGTAGCTTAACCTTCTTGTCTGTGTGTGTGTGTGTGTGTGTGTGTGTGTGTGTGTGTGTGTGTGTGAGAGAGAAAGAGAGAGAGTGCAGTTCGTTTCTTGTCTGTTGGTCACGCTCTAGTTTGCATATCAGATGAATCATCTTTCCGAGGTGTTGGGTCACAGTTAAATTGAACACCTTGGAACCAATTTATTCCATTAGGAGCTCCGAGTCCAGGACCGGAATACTGACAGCCAATTTCAGCTCCTCTAAAGCGTCAAGCATGAAGGAACCGCGACAAAAGATGATAGATTTAGCCAGACAATACACACCATTGGCATGAGGTGTGTGTGTGTGGGCGAGTTTTTAGATTTGAGCGGGTTTATGGAGTAAGATCTCACAATGCTATCGTGATTTTATCTCTCTCTCTCGTCAATAGTACCTCATTCTTTTCATTCACAAATGACTTTGGATTTTAAAAGACTGCTAAAATCCTCTCACAACACTGCGTGAGGTCTCATAAAGAGGCCGTAATTGAGGAAGAGCTCCGACACGTGTCAACACATCCATTACCGCTTCGACACTCGTCTAATCCCCTCTATTCTCCATCACTAGCCTTTGTGTGTCCACTTCATTTTCCTTCGTTTGAACAGAGACCACTTGTCTGCACTAAAGAAAGTCAAATGCTGTTCCAACTGCTTTCATGAGAAAAGGGTTTCAAATATGGAGCACTTTTAGAGGACTTAAAACCGTCCAAAAGAAGTCAGAACTAAAGGTTGAGAGGGTTTTAAAAATGGTATATCCACCTTTTATGCAACGCGGAAGTAAGCTGTTTTATTTCAATGCGGGAGACTTCCCATTCATTAGCCGACAACTAGAAGATGTGCAGTAAAACTATTTGAGCTACTAACCAGTGTGTTTATCATTTTAATAATATATTAAAATAACATGAAAACAAATAACAGCTAGCAACATATCAGGCTGTTTTCTACAGGTAGAATAGAAAACATCCAAGTTAGAAATGGCGGCGCCCGCTCCTAAATTAAAAATATATACTGAACAGTTCTAATTCTACATAACACATGGTTTAACAACTTTTTAAACCTTTTTTTTTTACATGCTACTACAACTTTCAAAGATCTGTTTTACCTGATTTGGTAAATCCATCTTGCTGAAAAAAAAAAAAAGTAGAACAGTAGAAACCATCACATGAGTTCTAATGGTTTCCACTTTGAGCTTAATTATGAAAACAAATTGTTTATGATTACTATTGAATAGCCTAAAGGATAACAGTGAAAGTAAAATATGTGACCCTGGAGCACAAAACCAGTCTTAAGTCGCTGGGGTATATTTGTAGCAATAGCCAAAAATACATTGTATGGGTCAAAATTATCCATTTTTCTTTTATGCCAAAAATCATTAGGATATTAAGTAAAGATCAGGTTCCATGAAGATAGTTTGTGAATTTCCTACCGTAAATATATCAAAACTTAATTTTTGATTAGTAATATGCATTGTTAAGAACTTCATTTGGACAAATTTAAAGGCCGTTTTCTCAATATTTAGATTTTTTTGCACCCTCAGATTCCAGATTTTCAAATAGTTGTATCTCAGCCAAATATTGTTCTATCCTAACAAATTATTTATTCAGCTTTCAGATGATATATAAATCTCAATTTCGAAAAATTGACACTTATGACTGGTTTTGTGGTTCAGGGTCACATACATATTTTAGGCATGGAAGTGGCATATTTGGATAGGGTCACTGGGCTTGTTTTGGGATATTTTTGATAGCCGTTTAGGCTGGTTTTGTGACAGACCTGGCAACCCTGTCCAGTGGTGTGTTTTGGGCCAAATTAGGATTTAGTGGTTTTAAAATGGCACCAATACAGCCAAACAATTTACCAGTAGAGACCCACAGGGACCATTAGAGTTTCCATTAAAACAAATATATTTCCCATTCTAAACCAAATGTGGGTTTCTATTTGGTTTTGGTTCAGCAGGGCAGTGAGTTCTTTCTCTAAACTGCGAACTACTGGGGCCAAGGTCAAGCTGGTTATTTAGCAGAGCACATAAGAGCAGAAACATAAAAGTTATGGGTTGTTATTCTAGAAACTAACCTGACCACCTTTAGCTGCTATGACCTGGTTTTTCCAACAGGAACTGTGCTGCAAATCACTCTGTCGCACACTTTATTTAATTTAGTCCTTCAACGCGCTTATTATCCTGATCTTAACAGGGAGACTGAATTTTGCTTCAGAAATGAAGTAGATTTATGATTTATTAATGTCCAATTTCTCCCCGCTGCACACCTACAGGACGAATCTGATTATGGTAGGAGTGATAGAAAGATGGAGAGATGACAACATAATGTAGATGGAAAAGAGAGTATAGATGATTCTTTAGATCCGTACAAATACAGATTGTTCAATTCTGTTCACTACTTTTGAATATGTGAACACATTACCATCAAACTGAACAGAATCTACTGGTTTAGTCTGAGCTTTGAAGCACAAGCCCTACAGCACTGATATACAAACAATTAAAAACACAAACCATCTCATGAAGATTCATAATCATGTCTAATACTGAGCTGACATAATATTTGTAAATATTCTTCTCATTGTAACTTATTCTGGCAAAGAGCCACTTGTCAAATAATGTTAGGTTAGCAAGCACAGTGTCTCAACGGCCACAATAGCAGAACTGGACGAGTTTTTCACAGGAACTAAATATTACACAACACCAGATTTTCGAGACCAAAACGGGGTCTGCAGCATTTCCAAACATTTCCGTTTTTGAGAATCAAACACTAAAACGCCCTGGAGTAGTGTGGAAGCCAGGCAGGACCGCAGCAAAGTTACACTAGTGTAAACGTGCTCCCTCTCATTGTTGTTTCAGCCATGGGGCTCAAAGAAACATATATACTGCTGCTCATGTGCGTCACCATCATCCTCACCAGCACTGAAGCTCAGAATCATCTCCTGGGACCAATACAGCCTAAACCTGACACATTCTGTCATGATGCTCCTCAGCAGAGGCGGACTTACCCTTTAGGCAAAGGTAGGCAACCGTCTTTGGCCCCCAAAAGCCAAGGGCCCCTTAAAATATTTTTCATATGAGATGCGCATTTAGCGCAGATGTGTCAGAGTTGAACGTGTTTTTGTGTATCCTGTTTGTGGCAAAAGAAAATATCATACATTTGAAGCTGTAATTAAATATTGAGCAACAGTGTGTATTATATGTTTGTTTTAAATGCCGCTTACTCACTTATGAGAATGACCCAAGTAGCATACTTCATTCTTTTTTTGGTTGATATATTCCTTTGGTGTGTAAATGTATAATTTCCTCTTCATTAAGGTTTTTCAGCTTCATTTAAATTTTATAGTAAAATAACTAATAAATGTATTTTAAAGTTTAGAATTAGACAGCCTTTGGAAAGAGTAGGCAAAAGGGAGCCCAGGCTTATGCTAGACTTTTCTCATTCTCGCTAATTCAAGTTTTTATATGAATGAATCTCTGAAGGGAATCGACTGTCTTCAGAAAAGCTTCGCTGGCATTTTCTTTTTATCTGAGAAAGTAGCATTTAGGAGCTTTTGTTTACAGACGTTACGGGAAACTGCTATATTTCTGACGTTCCAAAAGCGCCTCCTACTGGCAGAGAATGAATGTGCATTTTTAATAATCCAGTCTCTAATTGTTGTTCAGAGTAAGTCCAATGTCCACATAACCCTGTTTTAAAGTAATATAATAATTTATACTTCTGACTCATCCCTTTTCTTAAAAAAAATATTTAAAGGCTCAAATTGTGAGGTTTATTATTTCAGAATTTATTTTGTTTTTGTTTAAACCTGTAGGCTATCTCAAGCATCACAACACAAAGGGAACCTCAAGGTTGGTCTAGGTAAATGTGCGCATATATGGGCCCCTAATTCACTAAATCCCCCCTGCTCTTCAGGCTAGCAATAAAATGATAATGATGATTAGATTAGATTGTGCTGCTTTCATTTTTACTCTTTCTGCTCCCATGAATTTGTGTTGTTGCAAATTACAAAATGTAATGTTGAAATCTGGAATGTGCCTTATAAGAGGATGTAATTGACACAAATACAGATAATAGTGAATCTTGCCTTTGTTCCAGGATATCCCCCTCCCAGGTGCTGTACGACCGTTTTAGAGAAAATCCCACGGCGCATTCTGCGATTAGTTTCCAGATGTGAGATACAGGGCAAATATGGTGCCTGCCACATCGATGCATTGATGTGAGTGTTTAACATACAGAAACACAAATGACATATGAATCATGTGCTCCTGTATTTACTGTGTTTACTGCTCTTCAGATTACATACCAGAAACAGAAACAAACTATTCTGTGCACATCCCAGACTGTTGAAGAAACTGAAGAAGATTCACGAATCCCAAACTGGCTTAAATGCAAACAGGAAATGAATGAATGTGATTGTGAAATCTGTTTATAATCCTGGTGGCAGAGATATAGTTTCAATATTTGAAAAAGTTATTTTTCAGCTAATAGTACCAAACATTATGTAGGTTACTACAATATACAATATATAGTCTTTGTATGCTCTGCTTTTTAATGAATTTGTCTATATTCTCTAGTTTGTATGTAAATGCTGGGTTAAACATGGACAAACCCAGTGATTGGGTTGTTTTCAACCAACAGTTGGGTTATATGTTTAACCCAACCGCTGGGTCTAAACAACCCTGTCGCTGAGTTTGTCCATATTTTACCCAGCGCTGAGTTGTATTTAACCCAGCATTTTTAGAGTATAAGTTGTTTTCAGTGTTTTTTAGTAGTAATCGGTGAAGAAGTAGAATACTTGTCTTATTTCCAAAAATGGCAAATCAAGGGACCCAATTTAGAAGGAGTTTCTGTAACCTTAACAGCCCAGTTTTCAGGTGTTTCAAATAACATCAGGTTTTATGATTATGACAAAGCATGGCAAAGCAACCAATATCTTGCTTACTTGCTACCAAATGTCTCGTCAAGCAAAGCCACTTTCAAAATTGTATCATGCATGCATCAAATTGATAGTCAAAAGTCAAAAGCACTCAATGCAGAATCACTCAGATCTGGACTAGTGTTGCACTGCCACCTAGGGATGTGCTTTGGTGCTGCTGCTTTTACTTCACTGTCCAACTAAGCTGGTCAAACGTTAAGATCAGGAGAAACACATTCAGTCACGTAACAATACAAAAAAACTGAATATGGAATAGCAAACACACACCAACATGTAAACACATGCACAGACATACTATATACAGTCAGGTCCATAAATATTTGGACATCGACACAATTCTAACATTTTTGGATCTATACACCACCACAATGGATTTCAAATGAAACGAACAAGATGTGCTTTAACTGCAGACTGTCAGCTTTAATTTGAGGGTATTTACATCCAAATCAGGTGAACAGTGTAGGAATTACAACAGTGTGCATATGTGCCTCCCACTTGTTAAGGGACCAAAAGTAATGGGACAGAATAATCACAAATCAAACTTTCACTTTTTAATACTTGGTTGCAAATCCTTTGCAGTCAATTACAGCCTGAAGTCTGGAACGCATAGACATCACCAGACGCTGGGTTTCATCCCTGGTGATGCTCTGCCAGGCCTCTACTGCAACCGTCTTCAGTTCCTGCTTGTTCTTGGGGCATTTTCCCTTCAGTCTTGTCTTCAGCAAGTGAAATGCATGCTCAATCGGATTCAGGTCAGGTGATTGACTTGGCCATTGCATAACAGTCCACTTCTTTCCCTTCAAAAACTCTTTGGTTGCTTTTGCAGTATGCTTTGGGTCACTGTCCATCTGCACTGTGAAGCGCCGTCCAATGAGTTCTGAAGCATTTGGCTGAATATGAGCAGATAATATTGCCCCGAAACACTTCAGAATTCATCCTGCTGCTTTTGTCAGCAGTCACATCATCAATAAGTACAAGAGAACCAGTTCCACTGGCAGCCATACATGCCCACGCCATGACACTACCACCACCATGCTTCACTGATGAGGTGGTATGCTTAGGATCATGAGCAGTTCCTTTCCTTCTCCATACTCTTCTCTTCCCATCACTCTGGTACAAGTTGATCTTGGTCTCTTGATCTTGCTTGTCCATAGGATGTTGCTCCAGAACTGTGAAGGCTTTTTTAGATGTTGTTTGGCAAACTCTAATCTGGCCTTCCTGTTTTTGAGGCTCACCAATGGTTTACATCTTGTGGTGAACCCTCTGTATTCACTCTGGTGAAGTCTTCTCTTGATTGTTGACTTTGACACACATACACCTACCTCCTGGAGAGTGTTCTTGATCTGGCCAACTGTTGTGAAGGGTGTTTTCTTCACCAGGGAAAGAATTCTTCGGTCATCCACCAGTTGCTTTCCGTGGTCTTCCAGGTCTTTTGGTGTTGCTGAGCTCACCGGTGCGTTCCTTCTTTTTAAGAATGTTCCGAACAGTTGTTTTGGCCATGCCTAATGTTTTTGCTATCTCTCTGATGGGTTTGTTTTGTTTTTTCAGCCTAATGATGGCTTGCTTCACTGATAGTGACAGCTCTTTGGCTCTCATCTAGACAGTTGACAGCAACAGATTCCAAATGCAAATAGCACACTTGAAATGAACTCTGGACCTTTTATCTGCTCATTGTAATTGGGATAATGAGGGAATAACACACACCTGGCCATGGAACAGCTGAGAAGCCAATTGTCCCATTACTTTTGGTCCCTTAACAAGTGGGAGGCACATATGCAAACTGTTGTAATTCCTACACCGTTCACCTGATTTGGATGTAAATACCCTCAAATTAAAGCTGACAGTCTGCAGTTAAAGCACATCTTGTTTGTTTCATTTGAAATCCATTGTGGTGGTGTATAGAGCCAAAAATGTTAGAATTGTGTCGATGTCCCAATATTTATGGACCTGACTGTAGAATGAGCTTAGCAAACACACTGGAGTAAATGGTGTAATGTGACAGCAGTATAATAACCTTTTAAAATAAGCCCTTTACACCTGTCAAGGGTGTCTGAGCCACATGATTAGGATTCTTCCATTCATATTCAAGGATTTACTATGGTTTTGACCTCCTCAAGGCTCGTCAGGTTTGAAGAAACACAAAACTCAAGACAAACACCTTTCTTTTGCTTTTATAAAAACCCATGGCACTTATATCAAGGTACTTTGTCATATAGTATATCCTGTTTGAAAGTTTGGGATCAGTAAGATTTTTCAAGTCTCTTCTGCTCATCAAGGCTGCATTTATTTTTATTTAAGAAATAAAAGCAGTACTACTGTGAAACATTGTTACAATTTAAAATTACATTTTTTTCTATTTTAATATACTTTACAATATATTTCTGTGATGCAGTGCTGAATTTTCAGCATCATTACTCCAGTCTTCAGTGTCACGTGATCCTTCAGAAATCATTCTAATATGCTGATTTTTTATCAATGGTTAGAAACATTTGTGCTGCTTAATATTTTCTTTGGAACCTGTGATACTTTTTGAGGATTCTTTGATGAATAAAAAGTTCAAAAGAACAGCATTTATTCAAAATATTTTTTTTCTAGCAATATGCATCTTTACTATGATTTTTTAAAATCAATTTAACACATCCTCGCTGAACAAAAGTATTAATTTCTCTCAACAAAAAAAGAAAGAAAAAAATGTACTGACCCCAGAATTTTGAATTTAAATTGCATATTTTTTTGGCTGAAAAATGAATTAAAAACACATAGATGAATTTCAGAATTTCTTAGTATTTGGTCCTAAAACTTTCTAGTTAACTACAGATTTAAATAAAAAAGTAGATATTTAAGTTATCAATGTGGACTTTCAGATCCTACTGTATGTCATGAACACTGAATGACTAAGATGTTAATTTACCATGGTACTGTACCGTGTCCAAACTCACTGTCTCAGCCACTCAAATAGACAGTCGCACACACTCCACCGCTCCAGCGGCCAGAAAGGCTTAACCGTGGTTATTTTTACAGAACCAATAACAAGTCCTTTATTTGAAAGACACAGTGTTTGGACTTGCATAAGTGAAAAGGTCAGAGCGGCGGCGAGAGCCGAACAGATTCAAAAACCCAGAGTGAAGTGATTGAACGCTGCAGTCTGAGACTCAAAAGAGCTGTGAGGAGATGAAGGTCAAACTGACGTCTCAAACCATTTCCAAAGATACTTCATCTTGCGCAATATTTATGGAGTCTGGCCTTAAATGCCAAGACAGGAAGTGAGTTCTTGAGCGCTTAGGCGGCGGTCTGCGTTCCGGTCGCAGAACTGCATGAACTTCTTGGCACAGCGGCGAGGACGCAGAGTTCTGCGGAGCAGGAGACGTAACGGACGCGCTTCCCGCTCGCTCAGAAGCCCATCGGAGTCTGCGTCCAGCCGCGTAAAGTACAGACGGAGAGTTTGAACAGACGAGAAAGAAGCCGGAGAGCTGAGGTCATGAGGACGGGCCGCAGGTGTCCTGAGAGACAAGAACAGCATCATACAATTCACACAAAACCCAAGTCATTACAGACGTTCTACATCAACACACTTTCTAGACCTAATGTAGAAGTGCATTTAAAATCATTAGAAAGATTACAAAGTGCATGCATGCATAAATGAAACAATATTTTGTGATTTTTTGGTGTACTTTTAAACTCTTATTTTAGTATTATTTAGTAGTATTATTAACATTTTTAATTAGCTTTTATTTTCAGTTTTCATTTGAATTTTTTAGTATGTGATTTCTTTTTTTAAATATTTCTATTGTGTTATTTGCATTTATTTCAGTTTTAATTTCAGTCATTTTAGTACTTCAGTTTAAACATTTAATTTCAGTAAGTTAGCATCATTTCTAATTTTCATTTTTTAAGTCTTTGTTTTTCATCAAATATTTGTATTATTATTATTATTATTTCTCGTTAGCTTTATTTGTATATTTATTTCAGATTTAATTTGAATAATTCTTTACTACAATTTAAACTTAATTTATTTCAGTCAGTTGCACAGGCAACATTTCTAATTTTCATTGACATTTTTAAGTTTTATATATATATATATATATATATATATTACATTTTATTACAGCTTTATTTCAATTAATACATTTTTTTAACAGTTTTAGTTAACAATAAATGTGAAGTGTGTCATTTCAGCAAGGAAACTGAATTACAAAAATAATGTTCATACTTGCATGAGTCATAAACTGATCTTTAACATTGAAATATGGTTGAAATAATATTAGTTGCTGTTTCAATTTTGAAAAAAGTTTTAAATTGTTGTAAAAAGGTTAACAAAATACTTATAAAGCAACAGTGAACTTGAATTAATCCATGTTGGATTTAATGTTGATTCAAAATGCCAACCCGAAATGAAATTTAAGTGATTCAACCTTGATCCAAGCTGTTGATTCACTCACGAATAAACGCTGAAATGTCGCCTGGGAGCAGATCAATGTTATGAGAGTGTCACAGAGTGACCGTTTACTCTGATGACTCAATATCATGATGTCTAATGACTGTAATATCTGGCGACTGTAATTGATGTGTGCGTCTCTAACCTGTACTGAGCATATGAAGCACCACTTTCAACTTCCTGCTGGAATGCTTGTATTAAACTCTTGAGAAAGTCTGCCTTTCGTACACCGGGACAACCTACAAACACAGACAGACATCAGAGATTTATATTGCAGAGAATCAAATAGGCTAAGATTTGAGGTTGTATTAAAATTCATTGACATATATTCACATGGCAGATAAACATTCAACATACAAATCTATTTCTGTCGTGACAACTCTCGGAGTGATTTGCATGGTAATGTACATGACAATGTTAATGTGCTGGGTCTTGGTGGAATAGATCTGCTACGCTGCTGCGACAGAGCAAGTACCGAGACTTGCTACTGCCAATACATCCACAACATGCTGCCCGTGAGCATTTAAGAAATACTGCTGCTGCACATATGACATGAATATCCCCCATAGCAGATCTATACAGGTGGAGCTGGGGAAGGTGGAGGGTTTCTGGAGTGTGCTGCAAGCTGCTACCACAAACATTAGCGAAGTATTTGAATGTTGAGCAGCAAGCTCATTGGCTACCGATTCAAGAGAGAACCAATAAGCTGTGCCATGTGATGATGATGCCATTATGTCAATCAGCCTGCGCCATCTAGAATTTCATGCCAGAACTTTGTATTAATACAAACATTGTATAAAATTCTAATTCAAAATGGTATATACAACTCTATAAAAGATCCTTTAAATGTACTCATGATAAAAATACTCATTTTACAGACAAACTAGTGCTGCGATATTGACATTTTGGTGGTTCTTCGCCCTAACATAAATGCCAAGGGGGTAGTATTGTATGGAAGCTTATTTTTGCCATGGAAAAAAAAGGTGACTTTCTCAGAATTGTGAGAAAAAAGGATATAATTGTTAGATATAAACTCAGATTTGAGTTATAAACTCGCAGTTACAAGATTCTGAGAAAAAGTCAAGAATTGCAATGTGTCACAATTCAGACTTTTTTTTCTCAATTCTGAGTTCATCCCAATTCAGACTTGTTTTTCTTACAATTCTGGGTTTGTATCTTACAATCAGAATTTTCTCTCATGATTTTAAGTTTGTATCTCACAATTCACTTTTTTCTTGCAATTATAAGTTTGTATCTCAAATCAGGCTTTTTCAACGCAATTCTAAATTTACATCTCGCAATTACGAGTTATCTTGCATTTCGGATTTTTCATTCAATTCTGAGTTTGTATCTCACAATTCTTCCAAATTACTGACAATTTCCTCTCAGCAGTGTAAGAAAAAAAGTCTGATTTGTGAGATTTAAACTCAAAATCACAAAGGAAAAAGTCCAAATTGTGAAATAAAAATTCTGAATGGTAAGATATTACCTTTAAAACGAACTTTTTATTTTTTTTTACTCCTTGGCGGAAACAAATGTCCACATATGGCCTATATGACACCTTGCATAAACAGCTTGGTCATGTCTAGATTTAAAAGGGTAAATGCATGTTTTCCCTCCACATGATTTGTTGATTCTTCCCATTCTGCATGTCACTTCTCTAATACTGACCTGAGAGAGGAGTGTGTGTGTAGCTGTTGTTGATGATGAGTGTGTGTGTTTCCTGAGCGCTGCAGTCAGGCAGTTGGTTCCTGCACACAGTACAGAATCATGTAGAGTTTTCTACACTCACTAATACACACAGACACACACACACCACCTCCCTACCTGGCTGAAGTTCCCGGGATGGGCCGCCCTGAGTCCACTCTCACGCACCAGCAGTATCCTGTGCTGCTGTGACACTGAACAGCTCTGTACCTCCCATCTGCACTGCATTCTGGGACAAAACGCTCTTCTGAGCCCTGAATGGCCGCTTCAGCAAGCACAGACATTCGCTCATGTTCACAGGTCTTTAAAGAGTCTGGAGAGTAAAAAACAACACAAATTCAGTCTGCAAAACACTCAGATGAAGCCTCGATCGTCTCTCCTTCTCACCTGTGGGTCGCCTGACAGAACGGTTTCCATTCGGGTCAGAGTTCAGCAGGATTGTCACCCACAATGGAGGCACTGTGACTCCTGGATTTAAAATGATTTTTCATTAATGGCATATATATGAATAGTAATATAAAGTATAAGTATAAAGTAAGAATAAAGTAATTAACACTGAATGCTCACCTGCAGTGGTCAGAACAGAGCGCTGCTCAGGATCTGGAGTGGAGCGCCACTGAACCCCTCGCTCTAAACCCAGAGGGGAAACATGGCAGATACTGGGACACTTATTTAATTGTACTGCAACATTTGTGTATGTGTGTGTGTGTGTGTGTTCTCACTTGCTTGTGCTAATTCCTGGTCAGTTTCCTGAGCAATATCTGACATCTGACCTTCAACACAGATTGACATAATAGAGTGAAGAATCTATTAAACTGCTTTATAATTTGCTTTATAATTAAGAAAGTGTCAGTGACGCTTGCTCGTCCAAAACTCTCAGTGCTAGGCTGTTCTTAGTGATCTAGAGATGTTTTCACCGTATTTTATTATTCTAAGTCCAGTGGTTTAGAGCATCCTGAATAAGGCCCACGGTTTATATTGTATCACTAGTTGATTGTGCTCTTGAACAGGACTCACCAGTGCAGTTGGGCCGCAGGTGTAAGACGGAGCTGCCGCTCACAGGAATCCCATCAGGAGAGGAGCACCAGCAATAACCCGTCTGATTGTGACACTGCACCTACAGGTCAAAGGTCATAAGACTTCAATGCATTTGTATTCATTGGAGCACTGAGTCATGGTTGATGGAAACTGTTCATTTTCCCATCAAAAACAGATTTTAGGTCTGTATTTGCAGTCATCAAATAATGCCATCAAGTATAAAGGTATTAATTTGAAAATTATATATGTATACAGTACATATACATACTACTACTCAAAAGTCTTAGGTCAGTATGCTTTCTTTTGAATAAAACACAGTTTTTACATATTATTTTTTTCCTTAAAAGAGGAACTGAAAGAGTAAAGCCTGAATGCATTAAATCATGAAAGAAAAATTTGTTAATTGATTAATTCTATAATTAATTCTTAAATTAATACTTTAATTATATATATGTAATTGATTAATTATATTTATACATAATTTTAACTTTAATATATATATGAATAATCTTAATAGATATATGAAAAAATTCTTACAAACAAAAAACAGCAAATTAAAGCAAGAATGCTATAAACTGATCAAATATCACTGTAAAAACATTTATAATACCACAGAATATTTCTATTTTAAATACATGTGGTTATTTTGAACTTTTAAATTCACCAAAAAATCCTAAAATACAGTATAAGTATATTTTAACCCACACGTTCCTCGCCAGGTGTTGGACTTCAGCATCACATTACCTCTGTATAAGTTCCATCGGTTTTGCATTCTGGGATAAAGACAGCGAAGGAATCAGAACGAGTGCTGGCCCACAGAGCTTGAGAGCGAGCCAGCTGACATTTAGACCTCAACGCATCTGCTGATAAACACAAACACTTCAGACTTTTAAGAAAAAGCCTCTGTTGACAGCAAATGAGAAGTCTTTGTTTCCTGTGATCAACCTCACCTGTGCATGTGGACTCTGCAGCCGTCCTCAGCTGTCTGTTGATGCACTGCGCACGCTGAAAAGAGCACAGAGATTTATACATTCGGCCGTTGCTGCCACACACAGCTTGATGGCGCCCTCTAGCACAGTCCAGCACACACGCCTGACGCCACTGCTTGTCCAACACCAGCAACTAGAATTAGAGAACGGGGGGGGGGTCAGTTTCTTTACATCTGGCTGAATGTGAAAGGCTAGTCTGTGTAAAAACTCTCAAAAAAAGGGAAACATGGTGTCTGGCTGAAGAACAGCAGACTACTGTCGTGAAAAACGCTGGAAGTCCCATGATGGGAAGGTGATGCGAGACGGTTTAGACATGCTAATGAAAGATTTATATTAAGGCACTCTCTAAAAGGACAGATTATCCTATTGAAGGCAAGCAAAGAGAGTACATATTTATATATTAAATAGCCTCAAGATTAAATATTCAAAAATATTCTCCTGCAATTGAATTTGGCATCCTCGTGTACTTTAATTATAGAAGAAAATCTCAAATTTGGTCAGATGGCAGTTTGCTCTCAGTATGAATCAGAGCATGCATTTTCCAAGTTACTACATTAACAATCTTTCTATACCAGATTCTAAAAAGTATTAAACAGTTCTATATCTTTTCTATTGTACATAAGTTCTGATGTTCAAATTCACATCTACATCATAGATGTAGTGTGGAAAAAAACAGGCAAACAGTTTAGAATTATAATAGCGGAGGTTCCATTACCCATAAATATCCCAAAAATATGTGGCAGTGTTTACTGAATCCATGAAAAGAATAGAGCAGTGTGTCCTTTAATGAGGCCCGAGAGAGAGCGCTTGCAAAATGACTTGCACATGTTCAAAAGTTTGTGGAAACATCTCCATCTCTGATGAGTGTGTGTACATGCGCACGTCCTACATGCAACACACAATCATTACTGAGCAACCATGAAAACCTTCCGTTCTCAGAAAAATATCGACCAAATTTTCCATAACATGCTGTAAAGGGCACACGTGACACATCAGATTTAGAATTTAATCAATGTTTCTTCTCATTTTTGTCATTAATCATGTACATTAATGTCTATTATTTGCCCTATTTATTTATTTTCTGTGTGTATGTCAGGATGCATACAGCTGGTGGAAAGACCAATTTTTAATAAATTTATATATACATACAAAAAGGTTTTAGGTCTTAACAGCAAGAATATAATATAAATTCTAATATTTCAATAACAGTCAAGGTATTAAAGTAACTTTGGACTCTAGGTTATACATTTCCTTAAACAGTTACTGACGCTGATTTCCCAAAATCATCAGGATGGAATCTTTCCACACCTTCACAGTCCAATTTCAATGTGCAACAGCAAATGAAACATTGGAAGTGACATGAACACGGCTGCGCTTAAACCTGCTGCTGCCAAGTGTGCAGTAACAAACAACATGGAAAGTCAAGGATGTCTCTGTTGGAGAACAAGGCAGCACTGTAGACATGAGGCATGTCTAACAATTTTATAACTGTGAATGAAAATAAATACCCAGTCTGAGTGGCCTCAGGTGGTTGGTTTAGTAATGAATGAGAGATGTGGTGCCACTTTGCTGACAGGTGTGCATATTTTGAATTTAATGCCAATATTTTTTGTCTTTAACATATGGGCCTTTAAAAACAGGGTGAATATAAAGAAAAAAAATCTGTATTCCTGTGTAGCTGTTAGACAAAAACTCTTTTAGCTTGATCAGATTTATGTGGCTTGTGCTCAGGCATTTCACATTTCCAGGTGGCCTTTTTGTTTTTGCAGGTTAACAGGTGTACGTTTTGACATGGAAATTTATGACACAGAGCGATACTAAGAAATCCACAAAACTCTTTTTATTTCAAACTGGGTTACATGCTAAATATTCAATCTTTGTGACTTTTTAGAGTTACTAATATTTAAAAAAAAAAAAAAAAAAAAAAAATTATATGTATATATATATATAAAAGACAAGTCCCTCATTACATATGTAATTCCCTTTAGTTAATTTTCTGCAACAATTAGGCCAGCAGCAAACGTTTATCTATGGATCTGACATGTTCAGTAGATTTGTCCTAATCTTCTTGCATCTGTTATTACAAAATATTAGGCTACACGACTATACATTTTACACAAGCAAGATTAAATCATTTATTTTCGTCTCCAGTCGTGAGTTTACCTGATTTTCGTCCGTCATCTTTACTGAATCTGACAACAGAAAGATGAGTAGTAAGCGACAGGTGAACGTCACCGCCAACATGATTCCCGCCACAACAGCCCACTCTCTGAGATCCGTCACGTTTTTCCCGCCTGTGTGTGAATTTAAACACAAGGCGCGCGTCCTCACCACTGTAACGGCCAGGATTCAGAGGTTGAAGACAGCAGAAAAAAGCCCGGGTTTACTCAGGTTGTCATAGCAGCCGCCCTAACCGTTCGTTTTCGACAACCAGCAGACAGGCGATAAAACCGACCTATTTCGACCAAAATAATATAACCTTTAAACATTAAAAACGATATGTCTTCTGTAATAGCCTATTTCACGAATGTCGTTTGAGGAGCTGAACACAGTAGACTGTGCTGACTTCACATTTTCACACAGGAACCCCTCCTCAGGACGGCTAGGAGGATGGTAAGTTAACTCTATTGGTTCTTGTGAGTCCTCACCAGTCTAAACTGTTTAATAGAGTGGCTGTTTATGTTTTTTTTTTTTTTAAAGTTTTTATATAAGTATAATAGCACATGGCAATTTAATAGCACAGTGTCTGGCTAATTTGAGCTTTCTTAAAATAATTTCAATGTTTCATCAGCCCTCAAATTAAGCACCATCCACAATGTGTGAGGCATAATGCAGATTACCACAGGGAAAAAAAAAAAAAGTTATTTTGAGGAAAGAAAAAAATTATATTACACTAATAGGCCTACAGTAATACACTAAATATGTCTGTCACAGGATAAAAGAATCATTGCCAATCAATATTTTGTCACCAATGTTGTTGATAGGATGCATTCATTTATAAACTTTGAATAAAGTTAAAAAAAAAAAAAAAAAGCTCCATAGACCAAATCAAATGATTGGTTGAAAACCTCAAGCAAGTAGGGACACAGACAAATAATTCAAAGTGGTAATATTTTATAAGGAAACTTTATGTGTGCATGTGAAATTCACTTATCATCTTGAGACAGAAAGCAGTTTTTGCAAATTTCCAGTACAGCAGATAACGTTTGATATTAAAGAGTACAAAAGAAAAAAAATCAGAATTCCAAATGCTTTTATTCAACTTTGCAGACTCAAGAGCAGGCTTTTGGTCCAAGTCTGTTCAAATCTTCTGAAGCCCATCTTCCCAACCCTATTCCCTCCCTCTACCCTTAATTTGTTCTCACTTCAATTCAACACTTCCGATTGCAAATCACCCCCGCCGTTCATTACAGAGCATGGTTGGTATTGGATACATGATTGCATAGATTTGTTAGACAGTAATTTAATTTTAATTAAGACATAATGGAATGTTCATTAAGACTTCAGCTCTCCCACTCCTTCCCCTCAACCTCCAGAGCTGTACGTTGGGTCCCTGCCCCTCCCTGTAGAAAGAGAAAAACGAGTGCACAACAAAAGGAAAGGGAAAAATGAGTGGGAGAGAGAGCAACCTGCAACTACCAGGCACATTTGTACTTATTTCTGACTATATAAAATTCTCTTTTCCACTGTTGATTCAGCAGCTGTGTAGTCATAGGCTCTAGTGGAGGGTCACTACAAGGCTATGCTGCTCACATCA
>JAFVLL020036047.1:0-14256 GCA_021397915.2 Tor tambroides | reverse complement strand
TTTTGAATGGGATAGTAAGTTTACAAAACAAATAAATACAGTCATACCTGAGATACCGCCTTGCATGTTCATTTTTGTGCCCAACCATGAGGTAGTAACAACCAACAGCAAACCATGAAACCTTGAAAAGGTTCACAGAGAAAGAAACAATGAGAAAACAATTACATAAAACTTAGCTGAAACTTGTGTTATGACAGAGGATCTAACTCACTGGATTGCTGGGATACAAATCCACCAGTTTATGAGACAGGTAAAACAACTCTAAAAAGACAATGGATGATAAACGTTATGATTCCACATTAAAAGTCGACATTTAAATTAAAGCTGAAATCAATATTTAGTCTCATACCATTTGCTTTGCTCAGCTCAACAAGGGTTCCTATGTGCACTGGTAAACAGTTAGCATGAAATGGGTCTTTCACCATAACCCTTGATTAAAACAAAAACATCAGAGGATTTCAAACTTTCCCTAAATGTCAAACCAAACATTAGAAACCAATGTTGGTTTTGCAGACTTACATTGACGTAAGAGAGTAGCACATTTTAAAGTCACAGTTGTAATAATGTCGCTCTGCGAGGGAGACGACAACATCCAAGTTGTCCTGGAGACCATTGACTATTTCTGGAACGACCATCTCGCTAGGTTTGTTATACTGGAAAAGGAGAGTTGCTGATTAGCTCTTCAGTGAGCACTTCAAAACCATTGCCTGAATAAATAGGTACTTCAAATTCTCATAGTAATTTGTGCGCGTTCTTTTTTTAAACTGAAGAATAAACACAAAAAAATCAGGAAAAATAATGAACAGCATCTGATCCACATGATGACGTGAATGTTCAATCAAAGCTATTTCATATGTAAATCAGAGTAAACCATCATTGGTAGGCAAATCTTTTACTTCGTTTTTAACTAGAGTTTCGATGAAAAAAGGCCTTCTTACCTTCTTTAACTTATTTTCAAAAAGGAAACGCAGCAATTCCACTTCCTCTTCTGTACATTGTTGACTTAAGGGCAGAGAATCCAAGAAATCTTTTTCTACAACAACATAACATATTATGAATTTAAAAGCATTTGTGACCCTGGACCACAAAACCAGTCTTATGTTGCACAGGTATATTTGTAGCAATAGCCAAAAACACATTGTATGGGTCAAAATTATTGATTTTTCTTTTATGCCAAAAATCATCAGGATATTAAGTAAAGATCATGTTCCATTAAGATATTTTATAAATTTCCTACCATAAATATATCAAAACTTAATTTTTGATTAGTAATATGCATTGCTAAGAACTTCATTTAAACAACTTTAAAGGTGATTATCTCAGTATTTTGACTTTTTTTGCACCCTCAGACTCCAGATTATCAAATAGTTGTATCCTAACACACCATACATCAATGGAAAGCTTATTTATTAAGCTTTCAGATGATGTATAAATCTCAATTTAAAAAAATTGACCCTTATGACTGGTTTTGTGATCCAGGGTCACATTTATATATTTTATCCGAAGTGACCTTCAAGTGAAGAATATTATGACACAAGCAAATGGCTACGGGTCAGAGAACAATACATTAATTTTTTTTTTTTTGAAAAGCATCATATCTAGCTCTGTTGCTATGAATTATTATTAACTAACATTGTTAGTGGATCAAACAAAAATTAATAAAATTTAATAATACTAAATATTTAATTGACTACTAATAATTTATTACTATAGTAGTCAACATTTGAAGTGGATCAAAAAAGTTCATCAAAATTGTCCTAAGACAAGAACGGGTATTGTTTTAGGACAACTTTGATGAAAGGTTTTGATCCACTTCAAATGGTGACTACTATATATATATATTTTTTTTTTATTTATTTATTTATTTTTTATATACATATAAAACTTATTTCAAAAAGTTAAACTTTCATATATTCTAGATTCATTACAAGTAAAACATTTCAAAATATTTTTTTTTGTTTTAATTTTGATGATTAGAGCTTACAGCTCATGAAAGTCAAAAATCCAGTATCTCAAAATATTATTATATAAATATATATTATATATATTTATATTTGAGTTTCATATATACATGAGTTTCAATAACAATGTTAGTTAAGATGACAGCACTTTATGTACAAAAATAGAGAATTTCAAAAACTGAATGAAAGTATGAAGAGCTTCTCTCACCCTCTTGGGCAGTCAGCATGTGATGGGACGTCAAAAGGTCGAAGGCTTCAAAGCAGTAGACATCCAGTTTCAAGGCCTCTTTGTAGCTAGATGTGGCTAGGGGTCTGTTGTCCATGGCATCATAGATCTTCCCCCGCAGGAGACAGATAGAACTATTGATCTGAGAGAAAAGGCCACAGGGAGTAAAAGGTCCAGTCAAACTGTTATGCCATTCAAATACCATGTTTATTTCTAAAGACCAACTGGACTCATTCATTCAGGTACAGTGCAAATATAAAAAAATAAAACCTAATAAACACAATCAATGACCAAGATAAAGTTCCAGAAATCAGAAAAAAAAACAATGCAGATCCTGGAGAAGACCAAAATAAATAAATAAATAAATAAATAAAAGAGGCTTACTGAGGCGGGAGACATTTCCCATTCCTTTGTGGTTTCTCTTGAGGCATTATCCTCCTTTACATTCTTCTCCAATAATTTTTTACTGGCTGCTTCCTCCATGTCCAGTATGTCTAGAGCTTGTTGATATTCTTTGGCAGCATACTGCAGATTACAAAAAGATTTAATAATACAATCACTGATTTTTCCTTAAGTTTTCAGAAAAATTGGCCTGTCAGTCATAAAACTACACAAATGCTCCACTCACTGAATGTTCATTTATTAAAAATTTTGGCTAATCTGATTACGCTTTTAGATACCAATGCATTTATTTATTTACATTTACACCGTAAAATCCATTTTACAAATTTTATCACTATATTTTATTTTATGTGATTCATAAAATAAAACTTTCATGACATTAATGTAAATACTCACGTGACATCTTGCAGCTAGATACTGACAGGCTCCATACAACTGAGAAACAAAAAACAAAAATGAAGCTATAAACGACAAGCACTGAATACTTCTTCATTAACTCCCCTGAACGTGAAGATGATTTTTTATTTTTACTTCATTCTATTTTAGGGATTGGCAGCTTCAGTCCTGGAGGGCCACTGTCCTGCAGAGTTTAGCTCCAGCCCTAATCAAACACACCTGCCTGTAGCTTTCTAGTAATCTGGAAGACACTCGGTGTGTTCCAAACAGGATATATCGCCCTCTGAAGGGAGTGAAAACAATCATGGCCGCCATATTGAAGTGTCGATCCAAACCGAAGTGCTCAAAACTGTCCACTTCAAAGGGCCCTTCGGAATGAAGGATTTCGAAGGGTACAACTGATGGACACTTCGGGCCACCATGATCCTTTGCACAGATGCTTTGCATGATGACGGCGCCTCCGTGTGGACATGGGATGATGACGCAGAAGGGCACTTCAAGAAACAGTTGTTTGGTCCCCTACACCCTTCAACCTTTTGAAGCTCTCACTCCGGAGTGTAAACCCTTTGAAGGGATTAGGACATAGAGATGAGCCCTTTTTGAATGGAACGCAGGGACTGATTAGCTTGTTCTTGTGCATTTGATTAGGGTTGGAGCTAAACTCTGCAGGACACCGGCCCTCCAGGACCGAATTTGCCCATCCATGTTCTATTGCATTAATGCACCTCTAACATTTCAGCATGGAAATACAGCTGTGTCAATTATTTTTATCAGGTTAGGTCTGTGAAGGACTGCAACCTGGAGACCAAAGAATATCTGTAACTATTGAAATGGCTTTCATCAGTCAATCAACAGCTCTTACCTTGTCAAGTTTGCGAGATCTGAGCGCATGAGAGGCTCTGTGATACTGTGCTGTCAAATAAAGGCACTGTGCTAACCAATAAATGTCTTGAGGATCCTCTATAAGAGATTAAACAGTCTGGGATTAGTCCATTATGCAATTAAGAGTCAAGGTAACTTATTTAACACAAAATATGAAATTAACCCAAGACTTGCACTGCTATTTGACAGTATCCATACGGTTTTTAGGAGGATGAAGATACTTACCATGTGATAAGGATGCTACTTTGTCAGCCCAGAACAGAGCACTTTGATACTGTTGCTATAAAACAGATCATGCAATAATTACAGAGAAAAACCTCATTTAATTTATATTTTCACTATGAAGATGAAACTTGACTTTTATTTAGCAATCAACAGATGCAGATGATCATTTAGCCACATTAGTACAGTTTGACGTGCACACCCCCTCACAGAGGTATTTATTTCTGTGAATAAAACATGTCATATTTATTAATAATCAACAAATGTGTTATTTAAATGTAAAAAAGAAGCTTTCAAACCTGTTAGCATGAAAGTCAGCTGGCTAGCTTCAAAAAAACACCCAGGTGTTCCGAGCTTAATGTACTAACTCTACCTTTTTCATTTTCTATAATATTCTGATTACGTAGTATCATATAAACAGCTTTATAAAATCAGAAATTAACAAAATCTTGTCTGATGTGCAAATTAAAGCTACAGTCTTAATGCTAAATATCCTGCCTCTTCTTACCTGATCAATGTAGTGTCTCACTCTTTTACGAAGCCTGTCAAGATTCATAGTGATTGTACTGGTTGTCAAACACAAAAAACTGTCATTCTTGTCAAATGCAATAGATTGAAAATGAGTTTTGTAAGACTGCTCCTCTGTATGTAGATTGAAGCCCGCGGTTAGCATAAAACTTGTGTTACATTCATAACACTCCGTACAGAAACACGGAATTTGTGAAGTTCCGTCATTTTTTTTATTATTTGTATATGGACTGGAAGTAACAACGAAAAATGCAACAAAAATGCAAATTTCAGTGAAAATACATTTTTATACACACTTAGAATATTATGACATACATATAAACACACATAATAAAAATGCAGCAATACATGATAAATACACAAGTTCTCAAACGTGAATGTGAAGCCTCTTTGGATTACAAACACATTGCCGCTCTCTTGTGGTACACAGTGAAATTGCATTGTAAGTTCCTTTCCGCCATTAAAGGAATAGTTCACCCAAAATAAAAATTCTGTCATCGTTTACTCACCCTCATGTTGTTCCTGATACTTTCTTTCTTCTGCGGAGCACAAATATTGAGAAGTTCAGGCAAATTGGCAGCCTGAAATCTCATGTTCCACAGAAAAAAGTCATACATAATCATACTGTTTTAAATACACTAAATCAAGTGATATAATCAGTTATTTTACTGTGTTCGATTGCTTCTATTCACTAAAACAAAAGATCAGCCTGTGAAATGGAACTCTGAGATGAATTAAAGGATTAAAAGAGCTACAAAAAGTTATAATATTATTGGCAAAGCTTTAAATCTTCCTATACACACAAAGTTCAGTTGAACAGAATGGATGAAAGAAACACTGGGTACAATCCAGGCCTAACTGAGCAACAGAAAAAAGAGGGAAGATGTCATATGGGTGACCAAGAGGCCAGCTACAGTTCTGACTGCGATGCAGAGAATTTTGGCTGACATCAATATTCTCAGCTCTGCAGATTTGGCACTCTTCGACAAGAAGGAAACCACTTCTGGAAAAGATGAACATTACATCATGCCTGTGACAAACCTGAAAGTTTTTAGAAAAAAATAATTGTGGTCTCAGGACACTAAAATTAACCTGAGTGTCCTGAATGTTTGGTGCAAACCAAATATAACTGCAGCCCTACCATCACGCTTCAGGGTTGCTTTTCAGTGATTTATGAAGGGAGATGTTAATACTCTGTACTAATCATTTTGATTCAGAAGCATGTTGAATTTGTGATACTGATGGGAGAATGTTTCATAGTGAAAGCTTGCAAAGCCTCTTGTTGTCCCTGTTAAAGAATAACAGGGCTGTTAGAGATTGAGAAGAACATAAAGGGCAATAATTTATTTCTTAACATAAATCAGGTAAACAAAAAAAAAGGGAGTAACACTGAACCGTGTTGTTACAAGTTCTGCAACAGGGCAGATGACATGTTTGACCTAAAATCAAGAACATGGTATGGAGGCATCTTGTTTTGACCACGCCTTTCTTTCATATGTCTCATATTTCATATAATAAAACATTACTGATAATACATTTCTCTCTGTACATACTGCTGCAGTAGATACAGTATTTTACAACTGTAACAATAGTGCTGGTGTTGTGAGCCGCATGCTGTGCTGCCCATGAACGTCTGGCTTAAAATTCGGACATGATCAGCATCAAGTCCTGCATGAGATACACACCCAGACAGATGGGTACATAATCTAAAACGAAACTGGAGAGACTATTCCATAATTCAGACTGTGAGGAGTGGGTAGGCAATGAGGACTCTGCCCTATAGAGCGACACTGATTGCTATGGAGATGAGGTACTAGGTTCAAAGTTATCCACCCAAAATCTCCAAGGGTTTCGGGCTAGAATTGAGTCGCCAGTGCAAATATAGCTGGCCATGTGCATTTGATGGCTCTATAAGAAATCTTGAGTTTCGCACTCTTGTCCTCCTGTATGATGTTTGGAAGTCTGAGTCGTCTTTTCCATCCTGTTTTCCTTTTGCAAAGCTTGTCGGTTTCAAGTGTTTCTCTTAGTTCTCTCTTATTATGCTTACAAGTCTTTAAAAAAACTACAAAGTCAATGAGGCGACCAAGGCGTGAGTTCTCGCCCAGGGGCAGCGTTACTATACAGTTTTGCGTTTTGATCCCGTCACGATTGGCCGAGCGTATTCCACAAAGTCGTCGATGAGAACAGGCCATGCTCCTGAAACAAAACAGAACATCACATGATTAAAATCCAACTTAAAAGCAGCCAATTTATGACTTCAAAACCAATCACTAAAAATTCAGTCAGCACATTAAGCTCTCAAAATGTGTCACCTTCTTCATCATAGTTTGACATGTCATCTGCAATCATGTTGCCAAAATCCAGAAGCAAGTTCCATGTGTCTTTGGGAATTGATCGCTTATGATGCTCCTGCACAAAATAAGGGCAGAGACCAGAGAGCATCTAAATTAATTGCTAGAGGAAATTATTCCACTATGTCAGGGGTGTCAAACTCAGTTCCTGGAGGGCCGCAGCCCTGCAGAGTTTAGTTCCAACCCTGCTCCAACACACATACTATGCAGTTTTCATTTAAGCCTGAAAGACTTGATTAGTTGGATCAGGTGTGTTTAATTAGGGTTGCATCTAAACTCTGCAGGGCTCCGGCCCTCCAGGACTGAGTTTGACACCCCTGCACTATGTGGTTAATGTATTTCATAGCAGCCAGAAAACCCATTTTAATTTGTATTCAGTGCAAAATAGGGTCAAAGGTCCAAAGCTGTAATGACTTACCAATAAAAATCTGTTCCAGAGGTCTAGGAACTTAAAACGTCCAGCCAGAACCAGGTTCCAATATGCTACTGCCATCTCTAAATCTACATCGGAAAAAGACGATTAATACAGACGACTGTTCATTCTGTGTAAGAAACCAGAGTGAAAACTCACAGAAATGCAGACAGAAAAGGTGCCGTTACCTAAACCTTTCTGTCCAGGATTCTTGGCAAAGTTGAAGGTGAACTGGTAGAAATCTTTGAACTTTCCGCTGTCTTTCAGATCCTGTTCTAATCTGGGCAGAAGAGCTCGAAGTTTCTCCGGACTGTCACACCTGCAGATGAAATGAAACTTTTAGGCTCATCATCCATCTAATCACTGATGCTTCACGTCATTCATACAAAACTCAAAGATGCATATTAAAGGTGCTGTTAGCAATTACAGCCTGACTTCTTCTATTCTGCCAACTCTCAACAAATCTAAATGTGCAAAACAATTTGAGACACATCAGGCATTTCAGATTGCCTCATTTCTCTGTTCTCAGAGCCGAGGACTGTCACAGAAAGAGGTGTGATTGCTCAAGACACCTATTTCAGTGATTCTGTCAGGTAGTAGGATATTTTGTGTGTGATATTCCCAAAGCAACTTTAATGATATTGCCAGCCACCACACACCCCAAATATTGTCAACAGTACGCATGACTAAATAAAGAAATGATGTCATAGCCCACCCCAGCTCTGTCATGCCATCAATGAACTCTTTCTTGCTGAATTCACACTGTGTTGCCGCACGGAATTTCCATGCCACAACCAGAACACTGATGCTGGCCGGATCCAGATTGAGATCATCACAGAACTGTTGAATTCCATCGATCCCAATCTTATTCTCGTCCTGGGGATCTGAGGGAGAAAAGCAAAAAGAACACTTAAGTGTCTGTTTAGTAAAACAAACATTTCTAAGAGGAATACAACATTTAAAGGTGCAGGAGTAAGTTTTTGTTTAGGCTCTTCTTCATCCTATTGGTTTTGGGCTTCATGATGACATGTGAATGAATCAAGTTTGTTTGTATAGGTCCTGCCATTTGTTCTTCACTCTGTGGCATGCAAGCTGCAGGTCTTGTTTTATTATTCTAACAGGAACAGCTTGTTTAGACATTTTATTTTTTTTTAGTCTTTATTCTAAGTTTAATTCCATTGTTTTGTTTAGATGTACGTATATGTTTGGTTAAAGTCACAATGAAACAAAAGTAGAGACAAAATCATTTTTCTGTATTGTGATTTACATATGAGTGAAATTCATTATCTGAAAAAAAAAAGCAGGATGGGGACTTGGTTCAATCAATCAGTTGATGATTGGATAGTGGGAGATGTGAATGCAAGCTTACAGTTTAATATAAGAAAAGGACGGAGTTTATGCGAATGAAATGATTTGAGAAGTTATGAAAATAGTGATTAAACATTACAAAGTCAAAACATTTTTTTAAATGAAACATACATGGACGAATTAGGATGCATTTCCATTTCATGCCAACTTTAAGCACCCGCTGGACAAGAACTATATAAAGTAAACTTGTTTTTATTATTAGTAACTCAGTGGAACTGCATGACACAGCTGGTCGTGTGATCTCAAAATGAAGGCCCACACGAGAGTGTAAGCCACTCTGTGTAGAAAAGAAAAATAGCTTTACAATTGAATCATTTTTCTCAAAAGTAACAGAAAAAAATTAGTAAGGCTTTTTTAATGACAAACAAATTACTAAGAGCACTTTTTAGCATGCAGTGATACTCTCAGGCACAGGACAGCGGGCATAATACATATCAAAATTCGATTAAATCTCACCTTTATATCGATTGTAAAGCTGCTCCAGCTTTTTTCGGTCCACTGAGCTTTTCATGGATTCCTTGTGGTACAAGTCTGGGTTCTGAAAGTAGTTGTCAGTGGCCACCTCTAGTTTCCAGTCATTTTGAGTGAGGCAGTATACGGCGGTCTTCTCCCCGGCTTGAGTAAAGGACATGAACTGCCGTACCTTGTCCTTTTGGGAGGATTTTAGTTTATGCTGTGTGGACACAAAAGATATGCCCTCAGACATGAACTCAGACAGACGGAGGAATACACTCAGCAGTGTGTACAAACAGAAAGAGACACAAACGAACATACAGAGAGAGAAAATTGCACACATTCAGGCACAAAACTAAAGCTGACAACTGGAACAACCATAAACAAAGCGTTGACCAAACGTCCAGACCTATGTGGCAATTTAAAAGGACATTCTACCGGTTATAGCAAGTTCGACTGAAGCACCAAGCATGTGAGGACCTGTGACAGGCCACTTGCGCTTGGCATGTAATATGAGATGGCAAGCTCAGGGCGGCCAGTGCAAAACAACCGGGTAACCCTACAGTTATTTCCATCGATGCACAGTAAGCTGTTTTTACTCTAGTTCTTAAAACGAGTTCAAAAGAACCATGGACCATCACAAGACACAGAACCAGAACACAATGTGCAAAAAGTTTGATAGCCCACTTAAGACATGTTTACAGGGTATTACAATCTGGAAAATAACCAGGCTGCTATTGGGGGCTGGGTTGAAAGGGCAGGGCTAAAAGACTTACGTCTGACATTTCATAGCTGGGTATGGATGTCACTTAACCCTCCTGTTCTGCTGACATTGGCTGCCTGGTTGTTTGGGGTCCCAGAGACCCCTACATTGTATGTGCAAAATCATTGTGAACATTTAAAAACATCAGTGATGTCATTGCATTTATCAATCAGGTTTTAAATTTGGGGTCTCAATAGACACCATAACAGAAATATGTTTTGTTTTTAATGTAAAAAGCTATTTGTTTTTAATGAAAGCTTGTTTATAATCAGGTATTTTGCATTTTGGAAAAGGCATGACGTTTAAGCTGATTGTTCGGTGTTAAGTACGATTTTGGTATGTTAAAATAGGGCTTGGAGGGTCTCTAAAATCCAAAACAGAACATCAGGTTTAACAGCATGCATGCTTGGCTAAAGCACAGAATAATAATAATCCTCAGATGCATTATGCAGTACATAGTGCAAGATTCCAGGACAGATAGGCGGAAAGGTACATGCTGAACTCCCTAAATATCAATAACTGACCTTCCTGCCCATACAAAACATACACACAATTACGATCATTCTCGGTGCGACACGCGCAGACAACAACTCGTGCAAGACGCGGAATATCTACGTTTGCCAGAGCTTCTCCGTCGAACACAGGAGCAGAAAACGTCAGCAATATTTTTAATTTCTATGTCACCTACCATTTTATCACCCGCTGTTTGACCAAATTGATACCCAATGCTCCCATGTACAACTGCGCATGCGTGAAGGCATCAAGGGAGTGCGCTAGAACACCAGCGAGTCTGCGCGGTGGAAACAGTTACGTATTGGGAGTTGTAGTTCGTAAATGTGCGTTCTGTAGTTCGGAGAATATAAGGGCGTGACAGAGTACAGTTAAAATCTCTCTATCAGAGATGAGTAGTAACAAATTAAAAGTAGTAAACTACATTTAACTACGCTTTCTGTAGTTTTATAGCTGTTTTCTCTCTCTCATAAATTAGCCTATATGAATCAATTCATTCAGCTCAAATGATTCACTCTCAATTTGATTTACTGTTCAAATCTGTTATGCATCTGTTCACAAAGGATTCATTGATTAATTTGAGATTCTGTCGTATTTTTTATTAGAAATATTCAGTAGCGTATATATTAGAAAGCTAGTTTCCACCATAGCCTAACGATTGTTATGAGGTAAACATAACTTTACTGCACTAAGACAACTTAGGTTTACTTAATTATGCATGCATCGTTTTAAAATTTCTTTCAAATGTAAAGTATGATACAACAGGCTTTTGAGGAACATTTATTTGTACTTCTCTCAATCATCATTGTACTGCATTGCATTATATGTTTTATGTCAATTTTATGTTGATCAATTGCATTGCATTATATGTTTTTATGTCTATCAATTGTATAGTGAAAACTGATTCATTGAAACTCATCGATTTGCACAAGCTAACTGAATTTCATTCTACTTTTTGGCCATATTTGGCCCTCTGAAGTTAATTTAAAAGTTTCTTTTCTTCCTCAAGTGTGAGCTCCATATTCTCATCATACTATATAGGCCATAAAAGCATTTTTTTGCAAACAAAAGACATTTGCAAACCGATCTGCTGAAGTTCAAACCGAGCATCAGAATGGGAAGAAAGGTGATTTAAGTGACTTTCAGTGTGATCTGAAAAATGTTAATGCCAGAGGTCAGAGGATAATGACCAAACTGGTTTGAGCAGAAGGTTGCCTGGTCTGATGGGTCTCAATTTCTGCTGTGACATTCAGGTGGTAGGGTCAGAATTTGGTGTAAACAACATAAGAGCATGAATCCATCCTGCACAATATCAACGGTTCAGGCTGCTGGTGCGGATGTAATAGGGTGGGGGATATTTTCTTGGCACGCTTAGGCCCCTTAGTGCCAACTGAGCATGATTTAAATGCCACAGCCTCGCTGAGTATTGCTGCTGACCATGTCCATCCCTTTATGACCACAGTCAGTGTACTCATATACTTCCAGTTTGCGCCATGTTGCAAAGCTCAAATCATCTCAAACTGGTTTCCTGAACATGACAATGAGTTCACTGTACTCAAATGGCCTCTATACAGTCACCAGATCTCAATCCAATAGAGGACCTTTGGGATGTGGTGGGATGGGAGACTGGCATCATGGATGTACAGCCGACAAATCTGCAGCAACTGCACAATGCTATCATGTCAGTATGGACCAAAAATCTCTTAGGAATATTTCCAGCACCTTGTTGAATCTATGCTATGAATAAACGTACCAGTTATGAAGGCAAACCTAAATATAATACTCAAAAAATACTAGCAAGGTGTACCTAATAAAGTGCTTAAACAAAGTAGTCTGGGGGTTAATAAAAAAAAAAAAATCTAACTAAAATCATGGGGAAAATCAGATCTGATCTGAATTCTGTGTCTGATTTTTTTAATTTTATTTTTTAATTAATGTTATGATACTACTACTGTCATCTCTCAGTAGCACAGTCTGCAGACTCTACAGCATAATCTAACGCTGGTTATGACCTACTTTTGAGCATGTTCAGCTGACCAGTGCAGTATGGCTAAACCTTTGAGTGGATAACAGTGTTGAATGTTTAGTGTGAACACCACAGAATGGACTGATTTTAAAACATGATTCACATACTGTATCTCTAATAGCCTACCTAAGGTCTGTACATCTTTCGTGCATGATGTAACTCAAGTTATTTCAAGTATTTCTCTTGTAATAAATAAACATAGAAACAGCATGTGTTGCAAGAGCAAGAGCAAGACCTTGTCTGATTTATGTCATGTGCAGTTATTTGTAAACACAATCAGTGTTTACAGTCAGATGCATGAACTTAGTGTCTGATTCAATAAAGGGTGTTGCAATAAATATTGAATTGTTTAATTTGTCTCTTTTATTGGTTCATTTAGATTTTTTTCTGTATTCTGTATGTATGTGCTTCTGAATAATGTTTTTGTTTAATTACTATACCTAATCATATTTATGTTATATTCTATTTTCCAAAAGGTGAAAAATCCATCTTCATAGATGTACAGTATTTAACCCAGATAACTTCTTCAAATATGTCCACCCAGAGACGTGAAAATGATAGGGACACGAAAATGGTGACACCCTTTTTTGAACTACTCTTTAGTTATCTGTATAAAACATACTGTACAGTGTGTTCTGTAGGGGCAGCATGAATACAGATAAACAGGTTCCAGAGCCTGACACCAAACAGCCACCTAATGACATATTTTAATTACAGACATTTTAATTTATTAGTTAGATGATTCATACTTTCTAAATCTTGACCTCTGTTTGCTTCCAAAAACGCATTTTAGAAAAGTTATAATAATGAAGGTGTAAAGTTTTTGAGTAATATGAGTAACAATACTTAAATATTACTTTGGAGAATTTGTAATTAAAGCAGTTAAAACTGAATGCTTTCATTTTTACATTTACAAAGAAAAATTCTTGTATTCTATTACAATTAATTTCATGTAGCTCAAAATGCAGATGTCATCAGGACTTATACAGTATCTTTCCTCAATGATTTGAAAATACAAATAGTTTTTTTTTAATCCTAATGTGACAAACAAGCCAATTAATCATGGACTACGTTACTTTTCTTTTATTTAAACAGGAGTTTATTTGTTTTGATTAATTGAGTTTATCACAAAACGTTTATTTTAAAAAGTTAAGAAAAGTTTAAGTACTGAAAAACAATTAAATGTGGTTACTTTTGTTTACTTTCCCTCAAATATTTTTGGCTAGGTACTTAGATTTTTAATTGAGTAAAATGTTTGACACAGTATCTGTACTTGAACTTAAGTACAATTTTTCAGTACATTTTACACCCGTGCCTAATAATAATACAAATAAATAGGATAACATTCATTAAACAGCATTAATGAAGCGGTATTAATGTAGCCTACATATATCTTTAGAAAGTGCTTTTAAAGTGTTAATTTAACCTTGTAAATACTGACAGCAGCTATTATTATAGTCTTTGACTCTGTTGATCAAAATTTATTAGATATCTTATAGACATGAACCTTTTTATTAGGAGTTTCTCTTTATTATTTACATGTATTCTTACGCACGCACCGCCTTCAGACGCAGTGGGGTGGGATCCAGTGAAATTAACCAGTGAGAAAATTTGAACACAGGTACTGTAGAGTTCCATCCAATCAGAATTTAGTATAGGCGTGGCTTCCGTATTACGCTACCCCGACGTCATGCGCATTACTGTCCAATCGGATTTCCCGTGGCGTAGACACCGCCAAGCTCAGTTTTACAGACCC
>JAFVLL020036046.1:0-19032 GCA_021397915.2 Tor tambroides | reverse complement strand
TTAAACCCTTTAACTGATTGTATTAATCGGTCAAAATTCTTATGGTCAGTTAACGGTTAACCGGTTAAAATGAACATCCCTGAGATGAAGGGGGGGAAAAAAAGAGAGAAAGAAAATCGGCCAAACATATCGGCCAAAAAAATCGGCATCATATATCGGCCATCGGCTGCCCTGATTTCTAAATATCGGCATCGGCCAGAGAAAAACCCATATCGGTCGACCTCTAATATACACATCACCTGTCTCACTAATATAATGCCCAACAGCTACAAATCAATGAAGATATATGTGAACATACAATGCCCACAAAAAAATGCACTTAAAGCACACTTAAAAATGTCATTTCATAACAAAATGTTGTGAACTACTTGAAATTCAAATGGTGTTTTTTCAGTGGATGTATGAAGTCAGTTCTTGATTTTGGGCTTTTAATTATACAATATCTCAAACTCAGGTTCATCTCCTGGCTCACAGGCACTGAGATCAGCATAAGCAGCGGATTTCTGCCTGAAAACCTACACGCAGCCATGTATTATGCCATGTATATTGCATTTAGACTAGGTGCCAGGTGAAGCTTGAGCCTGATTCTGATTCCGAAAGGGAGTCTGATCTTCAACTGCATTATTCCTGCAACCACATCTGCCTCTCTGCTAGAGCTGATCGATATTTGCAACCACTATCCTGGTGATATTTAACCTATATATTGTATATTAATATATGCTTTCCCGGGGAATATATACTGAACATTCTCAAACATTCCTGACACTTTCAGATTAGAAAGAGGTGCAATTTCACAAAACGAGGCAGTTTAAATCATCTTACTCAAAAAATAAGATGCAGCTCACAGAAAAACAGACAAAATGTAATCAACCATCAGGAAACGAGCATACTTACCTTAAAGAAAAACTAAACTGTTTGCACACCAAATCTAAACTCACCAGCATATCTACAATAGATGCTAAAGTGTCTGCAATATACTAATACTAATAACAATAATAAAGCAAAAACCTCTTATAATTCTACGGAGGATCATTGCAGATAATCATCAAACAACATCAACACTAACCAATATCTCCATTGCCAACCTGTCACTGGCAGCTGTGAATACTAAAGAGAAACTATATATAAAATAAAAGAGGCGGTATAGGCTAGGAAACATTAATGAGGAAGTGCACACTTGAACAGTAGAAAAAGGTCAGTAGAAAAAGGTTTACGCAAATGCAGAGTGAAGCGAAGATGTGACCAATAATGGGAGCGCAGACAGAAGTGTCTTAGCCGCAGAACGACATGTTGACCTCTATCGATTTAATCACTGTCAATCAGATTAAAGCACCTTTAGAAATGCAGAACTTCAGACTTTTTTGTTCAATATGCAGTAGATTTTAGGTACATTAATAAGTATATTCACATTTGTATGAATTAATGCATTTCAAACTATTTGTTGAATTAAACATTCTTCTACTTAAAATGCAATGAATATGGTTCACAGGGACCTCGAAAAAGTTGTGTGGTAAAGTCTCTAAATTTGGTTAAGAAAGTACCTGCATTAATAATGTAAAGCGTTATATAACGTCAAAAAAGTCACTAAGACCACTAAAGTTCTCCCAGACCCCAGAGCAGCTCCACAGATCTCATTGTGCGAGAATTCCAAACTGACAAGACGCAACAACCTCAGAACACTTACCATGGAGGATAACATTGTAAGAGACAACAACGAAAAAGTATTTTTGAGTCTGAGAGAGCAGACATGAACTGACATGGTCACTCGAGACCATGTTCTAACCAGACTCAACTCTGCACCAGTAAAAGTCATTTTTGGGTCAAACAGAAAGTTGTAGGTGAACATATTTGATGTTTAATCAGTTTACTCAATGGTGATCTATTTACTCTTGGTAACATACATTCAAGTACAGCTCTGCTAGATATCAGCAAAAAATCTAATGACATAAATTTGGCTTCTTTAGTTGCTACAAACACTTTATTAGAAAACAACTCCATTAAAATAACTTCCATTTCTTTGATGCCACGATTTCTTCCAAGACATTTTTTACAACTATGCGGAGTGGAAAATTCAACCAATGAGATTTCGCTGTGGGTGGGGCAACTTAACATAATGCAACAGAAATACAAATCAAGTAATTGCCGAAATTTCTTGCTGCTCATTCCAATCTCCAAAAAACTTACCAATGAAAAGTTTTTATCATTAGCTGCTTTAGCACATTGTGCCTCATTAGGACACACTGCTACATATCTTTTGACATGTACAACAGGAAATGTAATTTCACCAATATACCCGTATAGGTTGTTTGCAACCTGATCTCATGACGAAAACGTACCTGTGGGGACTTTTTCGAAAGGCGAGAAATACGTACCGCCATGTACAGTACGTTTTGTGACATACTCGATGTGAAATGTCCACTGAGTGGCGTTAAAAGTGTGTTCGGTTTTTTCCCCGGAACAGATGAACGTACATATGGTACGTTTTATGGCTTTGTAGGCATCACCACAGTTCAGACTTGAAATGTCCGTTGAGTGACGCTATAAGTCTAATGCTCCGTGACATTTTAAAATACCGTACCATCTGCACTTCACCTAAACTTACCTGATAGTATGAACAAAAACGAATGTGACGTAAAAACACATTCACAAGCATGACGTTTTAGCTTGTTTTTTGATCTGTCATGTTTCAACTCTTTCATCATGAATCATGTTTTTCACAGGGATTCATACCCAAGGATTCCACATACTAAGTCCAATTCCGTGCCGGCTGAGCTACTGAGCAAACTTGTTACATCCAGAAAGCGAAACATATGGAGCTGTAATCAGAACTGTGTATGAAAATGATTACAAGCGCTTGCTATTCTACCACCTCTAGCATTAATTTCTGTTGGAAACTGCAGTGATATGTACTTATTGGTACGTATTTCACATCTTGCGAAGAAGTTCCCACAGGTACATTTTCATCATGAGATTAAGCAGGTTGTTTGTCACTTCCCAGAAATACGACCCATAGGAGCGTTTACTAAATTTGCGCCCCTATCGACAACAGGACACTTTCATATTAATGCATTGTACCCCTTTTTCTGTGTTGCAATTTAAGCTTTGTGTAGCTCAGTTGGTAGAGCATTGTGTTACAAGCTAATATGCAATCATGGGTTCAATCCCAGGGAACGTGCATGCTCATAAAATATACATGCACTATAAATCACAATTTCTGTGAGGGTAGATTTAGGAGCAGGGTTATGTGCGGGCATTCGTACGAACTAACCACCTAGTAAAATATGTAGGAATTGCAACACCATCATTATTTTTTCACCCGCTAGAGGGTACTTGACTTTAAAACGTAAATATAAGTCGTAATAAGGTGCTTGCACAAACGACCTACAGGGTCATTTTTTGGAGGAGGACCTTCTGAAAATTCTGTATGTTTGGTATGTATGAGCATGTGTGAAAATTTCTGAGTGAAAAAATACAGTATATAAACAGCACAGATTAGCAGTAGGCATTAAAGCTAGCTTTAGGTGCTAGCCAGAAGTTACTTACGCCTATTCTCATAGATAGCCCTGGACTTCTCATACAGGTCATAGGGGTCAGGTTTGGTCAGGTCAAACTCTGGACCTGAGGGCCAATGCAGATATGGAGCGCTGTGAGGGAGAGCATGGATAGATAGACTGGCTGTGGGACTGCTGTGAGGATCCCAATGTTCCAAGACCTGCAAATACAAATTCAGTAAAACGCCCAAATCATCTCCCAGCGCTGAGTTTATTAATATGCTGAACTGAGTAAGCAAACTGCCCTCTTCCAGGCAACTTCCGCCTTGGAATTTCGCTGGCCGTGGGATAGGAAGGTGTTTAACAATGAACTCACTTTTGCGGTAATTAGTTTTTAAATGAAGCGAACACACACACACAATACATGGCAAGTTAGTTCTAGCTCAGCAAAACAGGGCCGCATCAAGGGCTCATCAAGGACGCTTGATGCGTTTCTCTATTGCTGACGATACTGAATGTAATCTTTGTGTTTTCTCTCATAAGCACGCCAGGCAAATGCCCAACCACCTCACTACACTGGGCTCTTGCACGACACCCAAAATTAGGTTATGCAAATAGCATGTGCAAAGAACAGCATGCAGGCATAGTCCACTTTTTCTAATATTAAAGCTGCTGTCACACATGATTCGATTGCTTGCTTTGAAGTTTGTTTCCCCCATCCTCTACCTCTGATAATCACTTTGTACTTTTGTACTTTTTACTAGTTCCGATTCCTCTTAATGGTTTCATTAACCGTTCTCTTCATAGAATAAACGTTCAAAAAAAAGAAGAAAGAAATGCAATTCTGTTACCAAATAATGAGATAATTTCTATTAATAAATTGTTTACACAGAAGATTTTTTTTTTTTTTTTAAAGATTTATTTTTTGGCTTTTTATGCTTTTATTTTGAGAGGACAGTAAGAGGGGGGGATGGGATCGGGAAATGTTCATGAGTCAGGACTTGAACTCGGGATGCCCGAAGTGCAACGGCTCCACAAGTCAGCAAATGTTTTTAGAATTTTTAGAGATGGAATAAACATAATTCAATAAATGACTTTAGCTATATATGAATCAACAATACAAAAAAAGTTGGTAATAACCGTTGGTGTCAGTAAGATTTTTTTTTTAAATTCTCTCATGATTACCAAGACTGCATTTATGCATGTATGTATGAATTTATAAAAATTACTGTATAACAGTAATATTGTGAACTATTATTACAATTTAAAATAAATAACCTTTTTTTATTTATTATATTTTAAAATGTAATTTATTCCTTTGATGGCAAAGCCGAATTTATTTAATTTTTGGAAACTTTGATGTATTCTTCGATGAACAGAAACTTCACAAGAACAACATTTATTTGAAATAGAATATTTTTGTAACTATGTATAAGACTTTACTGTCAATTTTGATCAATCTAATGCATCCTTACTGAATTAAAAAAAAAAAAATCTTGATGCCAAATCTTTGAATGGTAGTGTACTTTAATAATTTTTATAAAGTACTATTGACTACTGGGCAGTCGTGGCCTAATGGATAGAGAGTTGGACTTGCAACCCAAAGGTTGGGGGTTTGAGTCTCAGGTCTGGCAGGGATTGTAGGTGGGGGGAGTGAATAACCAGCATTCTTTCCACCCTCAATAACACAACTGAGGTGAGACCCTTGAGCAAGGCACCGAACCCCCAACTGCTCCCCAGGTGCTGCAGCATTGGCTGCCCACTGCTCTGGGTGTATGTTCACTACTGTGTGCATGCACTTGAATGGGTTAAATGCAGAGCACAAATTCTGAGTATGGGTCAAGATACTTGGCCACACACCACTTCCCTTTCCCTGACAAAATACATAATGACTGTATCTCTAACTACACATTAGGTTTTCATTTTCATGATTTAGGACAAATTGAATACATATGGTTTGCGGATGTACCCGAATTCACCTTTTCAAGCAGACACTAGGGTTGTGTGCCATTCAGAATTGCATCAGAATGCTTTTTAAATTCCAATTAAATTTGCTGAATGAATTGAGGGAGCAGGATATAAAATTGTATTAAAATTTGAATTTATATAATATTATATGCTCTCATCTTTGCTTTGATGCATCATACTGAATATGATCCAGATGTAGTATTTGATAAAGATGCAATTTTCTCAACCTTTTGCTTAAAATGTTGCTTTTTTATGAAACTTACCTACATTCAAGTGTTGATTAAAAAAAGAATGCTTGAAGCTAGAATAAAAGAGATTTTTCAAAAATCTTCAAAAATGCTGGCGGTGACTGGCAACTTTTTTCAAAAACACTGGTAGGGAAAGACTTTAAATCAACTGAAATAAGAAATTTACCCCAATAAAGGTAATTGTCCATAAGAAAAAGGAAAGCTTGTTATTCAATTCTTTGAATTGCAGTTAGTAAATTCTACTTCCTATCATTGAGATTCATACCCCAGTTCAACTTCCTGTCGGGTTCTGGCCAGTTCAATTCCAACTTACGAACCAACAGTGAGGTGATTAAATTCTACCCAACCTTGGACAGCAAATGGATTCGGGTTCATGCCAGAAGCTTTAGCGTGAAAGCGCCCTAAAAGCAAAGCCAAACAAAAGGCATAATTGAAGAAAGAAAGAAAGAAAGAAAGTAGATGCCAGGATGAGAAAGTTGCCAAGTCTTATTAAAGGAGGTCAGTGTTAGCATGTTAATCTGGAGGAGCTGTAGAGGATGAAGGCAAATGCCTCTGGGCTGCTGTGTGCAGCTGGGAAACAAACAGATTAAAACGTGCCACTGCCAAGCAAACTCATGCATACGCACACATTAGCTCATAGATGATGTTATTACTGCCAGAGCGAACTGCTGTGACGTACATACTCTTGCAAACAGGTTTTTGCTTATAGCAATCAAAGAGGCTCACGCTAGAGGTATGCTAAAGGACAAACCATTTTGGGTGGGTTCAAGTCAGTTTTTTATACATAACTTCAGGTTTGCAATGGGTTCAGGTTTGTGATGAATAAAAAACACAGTTTTATTATAAATATTTTATGTGTTCACTTAACTTGTTATATCTTTGAGTCAGAGTCTGTGAAAATGGGGGCATAAGAGTTTACGTGCTCAGAGATGAAAGAAAAAGAGATTAATATTTGGTTTAGATTTCTGACAGATGTGATTTGGTTTTCAGACCCAGTCTGTATATTAGAACTATTTTTACCTCATTTAACCCATTAAAAATTTTGTTTCTATAAATTAATGTATTTCGGTTTATTCAGCTATGCTAAATACCTTTTTTATTTGAATAAAACCAGTTAATTTAGATGTTACCAGTTAATTTGTCGGATACCTTTTTTTTCAATGAGTGAGCAAAAAAATGAGAGCATTTGGACACAGATCTGCATAAGAATGTGGTTTATATGGGTTTGTAAAGATCAGATTTCCAATATCTGTTTTTTTTCTGTTGTTTTAGTTGTATGCACAAAATAAACAGATTTTGCAAGTCTGAACAGGTTTCAAATTTCTATTTAATGACCATGCAGAAATCTAGATTGTTTGAGTCTAGAGGTTGAGTTGAAAGGCATTTTGGTGCAGAAAAGCTGTTATTTTGTGTAATATATCAGACATTTATGATAAAGTTGATTTTATGTTGTTAGCTATATAAAATGAACCAAACAAGTAACTAATATTGTGACCATTGTCAATTTTGTCCATTAGGTTTCTGTGGAAGTTTTGCACACACTACTTTATGACTTGTCAGTATGAGAGCATAAAGGAAGGAATATTTAATAGAGTCAGGAAGTTGGGAAGATCAGTTTAACTTCTGTGAATTTATTCTTTCAAACTGTTTATATACATAAATCAGTATAACAATTTGTTCAACATCCCTCAGAAATATTCAAAAAGCCCTGAACATTTTTTTAAAAATATTTCTAGGTAAATATTACTCTGAAATTAAATATATATATATATATATATATATATATATACACACATACATACACACATATATTCCTTTCTTTAGTTAATTTAGTAAAACAATATTTTAACTAGATTTTTACTGTATTTTTCCTCTTGATTTAAAATTCAGAGTCTACTTGCAAAAATGACTATTTGGTCAAAATGATTATACCAGTGAGCCATTTCAGAGCAAATACTGGATATAAATATTAACATTATAACTACTGTCAGAAGTCTAAAAGATTTTATATTTCAGCTGTACGATTATGAACCATATTCATTAATGCTGTTCTCATATGGATTACAACACTTCTGTATTTTGAAGCTCCATTCTTCAGCAGACTGTAGCAAAACCACATTATCTGGTTTTATGCGGTATTGCATAATTTTGATCGACTGAATGATTCAATGCTCTGACCATATAACCATGACATTCTAATATTCTTTGGACATGGATAATTGGAGAAAAAAGATGGACCTCTTTTGGACTAACATTTTCCAGTCATGAAACTCTTTCTGGCTATGGAGATATTCTTAAAGCAAATGATGTCTAATTAAACCCCAGCGTAAGGGAGGGAGAGAGATGATAAAAACCAAGCAGCTCTACTGTACTGAGGTAACGAGACTTTCGCTCTGTCCCAGTTCTGCTCCCTATAGAGACAGATACAAAGATATTTGTTGAAGAATGACAGTACAGTGGCGAGCAGCTCAAGGCAGTGTGACTGACTCTCTGAAGAGTGAAGAAAAATCAGTCGATTTATGACCAGTCAAGCCTTTGTTATATGGAAGGAGACAGGGCAGAGATCTCAAACCAAAAATAAATAAATGCGTGGGTTGGTGGGAAGGCATCTACTGATGCCTGATGCACTGTGTGTATGTGTATGTGTGTGTGTGCGTGTGTGACACACACACACACACACACACACACACACACATAGTGCATCAGTACAATATATTCTATATATTTTATATTTTAGTAAATAGTCTCTGCTGTAAAATAATCAACTACCAACAATGAATTTTACAAGTATTCCAATTGTGATTTTACTGGATTTATTAAACATTTTTTTATATATACGTATACTGCACTTACAAGCTGACCTGATCATACAGTAACTAGATTTTTAGAATAAAACATTATTTGCTTTATTTAAAATTATTTATTAAAATCAGTTGATTTTATTTATTTATTTGGTTGGTTCTCAGATGAAAAATTATCACATATTAATTTTTTTTTTTTTCAGCTAGCACTCTCGCATCTTTAAACAATGAATTTCCATAACCTTTTCAGTTATGATTACTGGATTTGCAAAACAATTTTTTATATATAAATGTGACTCTGGCTGTGAAATCCAGGCTAAAGTCTCAAAATGTAATTATGAAATAACAAGCATCAAATTTTGATTTCTGCTATTGATTTCACTGTGATTTGACATGGCCTTACTCTGTCAATATTAAAGATATCAAGGTTACATTTTTACAGAATGTTCTTTAACTTATGAAGCATGATTTTATGTAGAAAACTGTGAATCACAAAATAAAGACTTGAGTTAAAGAGCTGGGTTTTCACAGCCAGGATCACAAATGCAATCTCTAGCCAACCTGAGCATAACTAGATTTCACTATATTTAACAAGAAAATATTATTTTCTCTATTAAAATCACTTAATTTACTTGCAAATATGTATATGCCATTATAAACCTTATCATATACATTTACATATACACATGGGACAGTTCAGAGTTTGAGGAACATTTTAGGATCTTTAGGATGTAGTCAAGCAGACAAGACAGCTGACAATATTGGATCAGAATCAAAGCACATTACAGAGACAGACTGCTGAGGGTGAAGGTTTTACGTGCCACATTACACAGCGCACTGGTTAGTGAGAAAAGATTAATGAAGGTGCAGTGATTTGTTCTCAGCTGTATAAGTGTTTATTTCAACTAGCATCCCCACAGCTTTTAACAACAATTTTGCACTCATAAAAAAGCAATGTATATATATACATACATACATATACGAAATTATGCTTTTAACTAGAAAATATTATTTGCTCTATTAAAATTGGTTGATTTATCTTCAAATATTGTAAAAATAGCTGCCATTTAGTGTTGTAGTGGTGTATGTATCTGTGAAGCAAATTAGTCATTCTTACCATATCTGTCCATTAAGAGACGCAAGCAGTATCTTAGTACAATGCAGTTAGTGGTAATATGTTATAACAATATAATAAAGCCTTTATTATTTATTCATCTTAGTAATAAAGCTCAACAGTCACGGTTATTCATACATATGGATTATAATAAGACTTAATCACTCAATATTGAGAGTACATAGTTGATGTTAGTTTATTAATTAGATTCAGAGGGCTGGAATACGATACATTTTACCTGTTTAGAGGTCTTCCAAGGTGAAAAGTGACCTGCAATGGAGAATAAAACCTTTAGCATGCTGGATCTCTAGTATTAGATTTGAAGTGGGAATTTTAAGCAAATCAAGACAGAAAAAAGCCAGACAATAACCCTTTATTATTTTGTTTACTCCACAGCTGTTCTCTCTTGAGGTACATTCTGAGCTGTGTAGATGCAGATTCATTTATCGTTTTATTCATTTTAGCTAGTCTTTTTTTTCTAAGTTGAGTCTAAAAGCCATTTCTGAGAACACTTCTATTTTTTAATATTCTAATTTGATACAATATGTTAATACAAATTTGTGCAAAATAATTTGGGTGACACTTTAACCTAGGGACTAATTCTCACTATTAACTAGTTGCTTATTATCATGCCTATTAATAACATATCGGCTGTTTATTAGTATTTATAAAGCACATATTCTGCATGACCATGTTCTACATCCCTAATCCTACCCAATACTTAACCACTAACTATTAATATGCAGCAAATTAGGATTTTTTTGAGGCAAAAGTTGTAGTTGTTAGAGAATTGGACCTTAAAATAAAGTGTGACAATAATTACATCTTGTGTCTTTCAATGGAAGGAAGGAAATTATACAAAGACATTCAAATTGGCCTATTGGTTAATGACCTAATAGTGCAGAATAAATATGTATTATCTAGACACTTTTTTATTTCGGACTGTCTAATTGTATATGGGTTTCAATAATTCAGTCATTGCGTTAATTTCTACCAAATTACATAATTTGCTGAAATTGTTGTGGTGTTGTGTTAAGCATCCGAATAATTTTAACAAGTAATCTTTAAAGTGCTTAAAATAACTCTAACAGGATTAGTGTGCAATTACAAAATGAACAGTGTAAAAATCAAGACTATTTAATCTGTAATTACAACCGAAGATACAATTCAAACAGCAGCTATTCAAATATCTATTCAGTTCAGAACATTTGGTCCTCTCTAAAGCAACTGCATTCTGAGAACAAGAGGTTATTATTTGAATATTTCATGTATCTGTTGAGAGAAAGAGAGATTTGAATATAAAATATACAAGTTTGACCCTGTGTGACTGTATTTGTTGATCCTTTTTGATGACAAAAAATAAAAATCTCCTGTTGCAATCAATGAAAGGACGCCCAAATCCAATGACAGAAAGATGCTTAAAATGCACCAAGCAGCAACTTCACATCACATCAAATGCTCATTTTCCCCCTGGAGGAAAAACATTGGCTGAGATGAGGCGAAAGACCATGAGGCTTCTGAACTCTAATCATAACAAACAGGAAGTAGTGGCAGTGTAGAGCACCTCTTCGGGTATTAAGAGCTAAACAATACTCACCGACATCAAACGGCAGATTCATGAATATTTTTTCTCTAAATTCCTCCTAAATCAGCCTTGAAATGTACAAAACAAATACACGCATACACAGGCCATCCAGCATCTTGAATTCAACTTCTCCCTCTCTGTCTTTCATGTCTTACCACAGATGACCTTCAGGAATGAACAAGGCAATGCAAATAACCTGTTTGGAATTAGCGAGAGAGAGAGACAAAGTGCACAAGCATACTAGAGCTGAACAGTTAATCCAATAAAGAATTAAGAATACAGCTGCTGTGAAATGTATTTACGAGTTTTAAAATTCATTTTTAATATAAATATATTTGATTTTATTTTTATAATGGTAAATTATTTCAATACAATTTATATGTAAAATAAATCATTCGATTGCAGCAACGTTGTGCATGTGTTTTCATTAATTCTAAAATTAAATTAACTTTATATTGGTCTCCCTGTTCTGAAAGTAATCTTCAATTTAAAGCCATATTAGTCAATACTTGTAACCAATTACAAACGTATTTATTGTGAATGCCGTTTCATTTATAATAATCCAGGACTCTGCATAAGGACTGTCAGTGAGCTGGTGATGAGCCACAATGCCTGAACAGTCATGTGAATTTTTAAAGCAGTTTTCACTATATAGATTTCTTGAGTTGCTATATGGAGATGAAAAAGCTATTTATGTCATTATGAGCTTGTCGGAACAGTATATTTGCTCTTTAAGGCTCCAGGTTGATTGTGATTAAAATGCTTTTGAGATTATGCTAAACTGACCTTTTAGTCACCATCTTGAACTTTTGATGTATATAACATCAGTAAAATAATTCAGAAATATCCCTCCACTCTTTTTGAATGTGTAGCCTGCATAAAGAATCTGACATGCTTCTTAATGTACACTAAACTTTAATAGAATTTAATAATCCAGTGTGATGTGATGAGTATTCCCATGTATTTTACTGAAAATGTGGTTATATTACATACATTTACTTATGTTTGCCTAGACACTAAAACACACATTATTCACATACTGACAATCTAAAATGCATATGAACAACTTTTCAGACATGTTTGCGAACCCTCTCTATGAATTATCTATGAATATTTAATTAATGGAATTAATTGGTCGATTCTATTTATAATCAATGGGATTTATTTATTTATGTATTTATGATCAATGGAATTTATTTAATGCAGTTAAATTTTATTCATTGTATTCTGTTTGTAATTTCTAGTGCCACCTCGTTTCGAAAATGACAGGCTTTCGAAGAAAAATAACTTAAAACTTTAAAGTGAATGAAATTTGTCATTACTTATCATTTAACCTTTACATATAACAAATTTTCGGAATATGCTGTGACTCAAAAAATGCATAAAATACCAAAAATGCATCATAAAATGATTTATCTCTATCAGTGTTACTCATTGTGCGGCTCGCCAAGCTTTAATTTGTGGCTTGCAAGGCAGTACTAACAAAGACTATAGAATACCCAAGACATGTCACTCGTATAGTTTTGAATGGGGAAAAATGCAACGCTCAATATGGCCGCTCTATCGAATAAAGCCCCGCCTTCTGAGCCAAAGAGCCAATCGCAAATCGGTAAAGTCAGCGAGTCACTGCAGCTGCCGTTAGAAATCCCGGTCGCTATAGAAACAGTTGGCGTTTTGAGACGTGCACCTAGGACTGCGCATGCGCACTGGTGGGTCTAGCCTGAGAAATAAGCTTTTTTAAATGCGATTTGAGCAAAATAAACAACATTTATGATACAGTTGTTGTCAGATTTCATTGTTGATTTCAAATATGAAATTTAATTGTAAGCTTGGCGACCATTTTTGGAGAATTTAATGTTTCCCCATTCAAAGAGATAGGAGCTGCACTTGCATGCCCGAGAGGCGTTTCAAAGATGGCCGCCGAGTGACATGACTTGCCTTAAAGGGACTTTGGTACTAATACGATGATATGATCAATACAAATATTTCATAAAAACATTAAAAACAAGCAGGGCTATAACATAATCCATTAAAAAAAAAAACTGTCTACACCGGATGCGGTGCAATGCGACAAAAGAACCTATTATAATTAGGGCTTTATGATTTCCGTGATGCAGAAAACGCGGACAGAATCGCGGAATCCAGTCATAAAACAGAACTGTAACGCAGAATGTCACGCAATTTGTCAAAGTTTGGATGAATAAATCAAAAGTAGGTCATTACACTTAAATCAAATCGTGATATGGACTAGTATCTGTAAATATTAAGCTGCAAAAATACCATTTAAATATGAATCCTGCATGTCTCTTTGTGAATGAATGGCACAGACGCGCGGTTTCGTTTACTACTCACATAGGCTACTGAAGCATGCACTGTTTTCAGCGTCTGTCGTCTCGCTAAATGAGGACACAAATGCATGAACAACAGTCAGTGTCTGCTCTATTACAAATAATTTATATTTAAAAAAAATACCCAAAACAGTGGAATTACAAGCTGGAAATATAGACTAGAAAGATAAACCTGCTCTGCGGAGTTGTTTTGGCAATCTTTCCAGCTCTTAACGCTGAATGTGCTCTTGGATGGTTAGATGTATGATGGGCTAATGTAGAAGCAAATAACTTTAAATAACTTTTAAAAATAACCCCCTTGGAATTGCATTGCATATTGTATGTTCAGGGATGACAGATTGATAAGCAGCATGCTATTTATGACTGGATGGCTCTCCTGTTGACTTTGTCCTATAGGTGCGGCTCTCATGAAAAAAATAGTGAAGACCACTGATCTATATGATCTATTTTATTTGCGCGAGGTAATCTAAATCTTCAGAATCTGTTTGTCGTGTTTGAAGAACAGACCCGAATTTATGTTTATTCAATGATCTTCATCTCCATCCTTAGTAGTAAGAGTTTTAGAGGTAGCAGAATATATTCAAAATATTGTAATTAAAATTATAGTTTAATTTTTAATTTTTTTGAAAAGTGGTTATGTATAGTTTTAGGAATAGAGTTAAGGAATCTAAACTATAAATAAATTCATCATATAAAGGATATTTTCATATAAATATGAATAAATAAACATTTTTGTTGCTGTCAGTGTGAATCACGCAATGAGATTTGCTAAAGTTTGCGCTTGTTAAATTACTGGTATTTGCGTCATTATTTAATGCCCAAAAAAAGCATGTCTTAAAGCAGGTGGTAATTTGCGCTGCTCTTATTATGGAAATGATCTGGCTGCGTCTGTGTTCTTTAATGTGCGCACTGTCAATAAATCACACGCAGAATTTTCCCCTATCATCGGCGCTTTTATGGAACTGTGTTCTGATGCTAATTTGCCCTGTTTAGTAAATCTGTCCCTTTATAACGTGTTTATAACGTGTTTATATAGTGTTTATAACGTGAAGGAGACCTTTTTGAGTTTCAGATGTATAAAACAGAAATAGTCCTCAGCTTTTTGGATGAATAGCCTATCTGACATACAGTTGCCTCACACAAATACTGTAAGTGTTTTAATGCACACTAAATTCTAATCGAAATTAATAATCACACACTGCTACTCTTTCTTTGTGCTGCATTTATAACACAAGCATAACGACAGTCAGCTGATTAAAAAGCAAAATGCAGCGTGTTGCCATCGGCTGGGCATGAGTCATCAAATAAGGAGCAGAGAGTCCAACAGGCCACAACTGGGCTGCTTCAGTGAGCAAGAAATCAGTGACACTAGCTGAAAGGAAGGGAAAGTGGCTTGATTGTGCTTCATTTGTATGGATAGAGAAATGAATGGAAGAGTGCTCTGGAGAGCACAGATACAAGTCATATCAAGCCTCATCAATGGGTGAAAATCAAATGGTCTTCTGATGCAAAACATACTTTACGAAAAAAGAAAATATTTGCTCAAAGTAGCGCTTTGCTAAAAAACCAGGAGCTGTTGGCGCACAGTGGTCGATTGCTATAAATTACAATAAATGAACACAGCAAACAGAAAAGGTCAGTGGATAACAATGCTCAAATTTCAATTCCTAATGTAGTTCACATCACTTCACAAGTCTTAATCAGCTCATAGATGCAGTTGTTAAATATCTCGCCCAATTTGAACCTGCGCTGGTAAACATACTTTCAAATAAACACGTCCTAGATTCTGCAACATCCTTGATGCATATGAAGCAGATTATGCTAATAACATTCATCAAATGCCGTAAATTTCTATGATGCAGGTCTATGAGACTAGGAGAAAACGTAATCCAGACAGGCTTCTATCAGTAAATGTGTCCCAGAGTACATCCTGCCATCTGGCAATTATGGAAGAGCTGCCTACTTGTCCAAATTTGCTATTCACTAATTGGTGATCACATGAGTGGAGGATGATGAGAGTCAGGGATAGAAGATCCTACAGTACAGACAGATTGTTTTCATGTGCGTGTGGACAACAAACAGAATATAGTGGGCCAAACTATCACATAGGAAGTTGTCATAAAGGCAATCTATTAATTATCAAATTTAACATCAATAATTAATTAATTAAGATTGTTGTTGTTGCTGTTATATTAGAATTAAAACCAATAATACTAAATATAATTACACTACTTTTTACTTTTTAATGATATGGGTTACACTTTATTTTAAGGTGTCCTTGTTAAGAGTGTAATTATACATTTAAGCACTGAGTAATATTAATTAAGTACATGTACTTACTATATAGTAGGGTTAGGATTAGGATTTTGTTTAGGGTTACTTGCATGTAATTATGAATAATTTATTGTTATTATAATAGTAAGTACATGTAACGTGTAACAAGGTCACATTAAAATAAAGTGTTAGCTGATACGTTTAAAGGAAAGCAAAGGATATGATGCTGTTTTATGAAAAATATGCTGTTTTATGAATAATTTTGTGCTTCACAGTTTTTCTGTTTATGTTTTTTTCTTTTTCCTGAATAGACTGCACATGGCTGGTTAATGGCATGGTCCCACTGCGACAACGGTAAGATTTTTTTAATATTTATGTTTTTGAAATTCTTATGCTCACAAAGACTGCATTTATTTGATCAAAAAAAAAAAAAACACCAAAAAAAAGAAAAAAAAAGAAAAACAGTTATACTGTGAAATATTACTACAATTTAAAATAACTGTTTTTTAATGTATTTTTAAATGTAGCCATTATTCCATTCCAGCCTTCAGTGTCACACGATCCTTCAGAAATTATTTTAATGTGCTGATGTAAATTACTATTAATGAAACTCTAGATGGTGCAGGTTATAACTCAATCTGATATAATGACATCATTATTCACATGGCGCATGCTGACTGGTTTCTTTTCGCATCAGCAGCCAATGAGCTGCTGCTCAGCATTCAAATACTCGACTAGTCGCAGAGTGCTTCAGAAACCCTCCACCTTCCCCAGCTCCACCTGTATAGATCTGCTACAGGTGATTTCATGTATGTTATTTATTTGGGTTATTTTACATATGTTATGTGTTCAGCAGCAGTATTTCTTACATGCTTTCTATCTATCTATCTATCTATCTATTGAATAACATTTTATAATATTGATTTTCTTGTACTATTTTCATTTTAAGCATAATGCTATCTCTCTCTATCCTTTCAGTCTCTCATGTGTAGGCTCTATCGCATACTGATTAAAATAAGCTGTGGACAGTCAGGACATCTAATGTCCACTTTGCCACAAATCAACGACTTGCTTACCATCTAGTGCTCTCTTTATGACTGAGGTGCATTTCATTAACTAAACAAGATTTAAGCAGCACAGAGATCAGATGGGGAGCATTAATCTTCATTTATTCATAATATACACACAGACCCAGCAGGCAGCAGTCTGACTGCTGAGTACATCGAGGTATGAAGCTTCCAGTAGAAAATATTCAATATGTACTGAATGGCATATACTGAATGTTGCATATATTCAATAGCAATGCTGGATATTCAATAACATCTATTTAAATTTAAAGTAATGTAAATATAAAATAGAAATATACATAATATTAATATATTATTGTGGTGAATATGGGCCCTTCAGAGGTCTAATTCAGCCTTTAACCTAGTGTGAGTGACCCAGCTGATGAGCTTTGACCTCTCGGATGTCTTTCTTGAGTGAAGACATGAGCATTACTCAGCTTTTCTGGTGAAGTGGTATAAATATGGTATATACATTTACCTCTGAAATCTTTAAGTAAAGATTCAATATCAAATTGACCCAAACTGTTCTTAATGAGAAGCTAGTAATTGTTTTTAACATATTACTGTTATGTGAGCTGTCTGTCTATGCATGTGTGCGTTTACATCCACTGTCAATTCCCCATAAGCTCCTTTTGAAATTGTGAAGCATGTGTCTGGTAAGCTAATGGTCCCATGCCTATATCTGAGTTAATGGGTATAAATCAGCTAATGAGAATATCAGTAGAGCCGGAGCTAATTAGCTCTTTGATGAGACGCTGAGAGGCGTTTGTTTTCCACAACCAGCTAAGAGTCATCTGCTTCTGTTACACACACACACACACACACACACACACTTACACAAACACACACACACACTTTAGGATGGACAGAGCTCCTAGTAAAGAGGATAATTGATAAGCAGGATTGATCACACCATATGAGATATTAATGCACGCTTTGAAAAGTAATTTAAACAGTGCACTCATACTCTCACATACACATACGCACCACGCTAGACAGAACATTTCCTCTAAACACCAGTTACAGTACAACCAATATAGCAGATGCTTAAACTGGTGGCCATGACAACAGTGCGACAGGAAGCACAAGACTGAATGATATCCACCACCTCTAAATTACTCAAATATATAAATGTTCTCTCAGAGCTCGAAAAAAAAAGCTTGACAAATGTGACAAAAATAAAACCTGACAATAATTTAGAGCTGAAGTGTATTGAGTTTTCTACATTAAAATACTTTCATCTATCCCAGCTTTATTATGCAGAGCATTTTGAACGTTGATTTCTAAGCATCCTGACTAGCAAAACCAATGGGAATCTAGAAGAAACAAGTCTGAAACCAATATAGTAGTAGGGCAGAAACTACACACTTCAGATTAAAAAAAAATCTAATCACCATTAACAAAAGACACTAAAACTTTATTTATTTATTTATTTAATTAATTTCAAGTGGTGATGAGCTGCCTTTTCAAATGTTGCCTCTAAATTAAAGTACATGCCTTTATAGATATTATAAGGTTTTCTGAAAGTATTATGAAAAATGTAACAAAAATGAAAGGTGTGGATAAACAGAACTTTCTAAATGTTGGCAAAAATAAACAGATGGTTGCACTTTATTTTACAGTACATGCACTTACGTGTACTTACAGTTTGCCAACCTAAGAAAGTTCTGGTAATACATGGGGTAGGGTTAGGTTAAGGGTAGGTTCAGGGTTAGTACCTACTGTAGTTATTGTCTAGCTATTGTAATTACTATAATAAGTGCATAGTATGCACATGAGGAACAGGACTGTAAAATAAATTGCTACCCAGATTTTTGCAGAAGTCTGTTTTCAGATTCCACATGGGCCTGGTTATCACAAGGAAAGCCACAAAACTTCAATTTTATGGGGTCTTCAATTAATTTGGCTTCTTTAATTTCAGAGATGAAGTAATCATTTTCTTCTGGAAACCTTTATCTTGCTTCTGGGCATCATCACCACTATTCTGTTGAGCTGTCTGTCATATCTAAGCTGTCATAGTGACGTTCCGAGGGACATTTCAGTGCAACAATTATCTGATAACAACAAGATCTTGACTAAATAAGCCATTCATGGAAACGACAGGTGGCGCTCTTAAAGAGTGTTTGGTAATCAATG
>JAFVLL020036045.1:0-12484 GCA_021397915.2 Tor tambroides | reverse complement strand
ATTATCATATTTCCATAAGAGTGTCACTAAATTAATTTCAGACATTTTTGAAGACCAAGGAGAGGGAGTGGTCATGGTGAAACATCCAATCATTTTTCCTACTGTAAATATATCAACACTTAATTTTTGATTAGTAATATGCATTGCTAAGAACTTCATTTGGACAACTTTAAAGGCCATTTTCTCAATATTTAGATTTTTTTGCACCCTCAGATTCCAGATTTTCAAATAGTTGTATCTCAGCCAAATATTGACATATCCTAACAAACCATACATCAATGGAAAGCTTCAGATGATGCATAAATCTCAGTTTCGAAAAATTGACCCTTATGACTGGTTTTGTGGTCCAGGGTCACATATACCATCTGATAAAATTACAGTGCTTTTTGTAAAGGTTATATTTTTGTTTAACACACAAAATAAAAGCATTAATTCGCGCCAACACGATGTACACAATGTCTTGCTTGTCAAATTCTAAACTACTCGTGTTTTACATAGAGTCACGTGTTCCCTAAATATACCTCATATTTCTCTTATTATCACCATATATTAGGGCGCCAAGAACATCGGTCATTAGCAGCCCCGAGTTCTAAAAATTGTGCATCCGAAATCTCTTGATAGCGATTCCGTAACTGTGTCAGAGAATCCCTTCCACAGCTATGCCAGTCATGGCAGATGCCCTTTTTAAATACGTGTTTTTTGACTGAAGCTCATATTGACGGAGCCGCGCGTCTCAGAGAGGGTAACCGCACTCATTCCTGTGGCCAGTAAAACACGATCAGATTTACTGTGCTTCACAATCTACCAAATAATCTCATACTGTAGGATATTTTGTATGAGATTATATATGTATTTGCTGTTTGATGTGCTACATTATCTTAAAACAGAAGTGAAGGAAGATATTCTAGAGTGAAGCATCATGGGACGGGGGCGGTGACGGTCATGATTGACAAGCACCTCGGCCAATCATATAGCTCTGGTGCTGTGCCGGCGACGTCTGAATGGCTAATGACAAGAAACTATGTTTGAAGGAGAAAATAGTAAAATTACAAAAGATAAACAACGTGCTAGAATATCTTAGAGGTAAAAATGTTTTTACTATTACTCATTTAATCTACTGTAAGTGTCTTTCATATTGCATTCGTCTGCGAGAGGGAATGCATGTGGTTATAAAGTAGACATGGAAAAAAAAGTATCTATTTCGGATTTAGGGATTTAAAAAGCTCCGAACATATGGTAGATTTACTAACTAAAACTATACAATACAGTATTAAGAAGCACTGTTTATTACAATATGCTAAACCGTGCCTTCTTCAGCCTCCTTTGACACATTCCAGATTCATCAGAGTTCAGTTCATAGAAACACTTTCTTTCTACAGATATTTCAAGTCAGCATTAAATGAAGAATCACCCTTACTATATTTGAAAAAAAAAAAAAAAACATGTTATAGATCTTATTTTGAACAAACAATCTGTGGGTATATTAAAAATAAAATAAAACAAATAAATAAATAAATAAATCATAGACCGTAAAATAAATAAATAAGTAAACCTTTGGCCCTCTAGCGGTTGAAGCATAAACGTACGCGTTATTTGCGGATGAACATGTTTTGGTAGTGCTGCGGCTCCACTATTCTGCGCGGATGAATCAGTTTGCTCGTTTACAGATAATCGCCTCAACAGTGTAAATATAAATAACGACATCAAAACTCTTCCAAAAATGAAAAATGGATATCCAAAAAAATAATGTTTTATGATCAGGTACGTATAAGCCGTTTGTTTGTTTGTTTGTTTGACGTTTGAAGTAATTTGTTAAAAGTTTGGCAGCCCTGACATTAAAAATAGCCTAGTGATTGCTAATAATATCACTGAGGCCCCCTAATAGTCGATTAACCGTTAGTCGACCAGAAGAGGGTCGGTCATTAACGGCTGGTCTATGGTAATACAGTACATCGGGCATGCCTTGCCATCATTCATCGTCCTCAAATATGGCTGAAATATGTAAGTATTAGCAACTTTACATGGCCGCTCAATCTAATGTCTGTGCAGAGCATGGAAGCTGAACAGTAGCGCTCACTGCAGGACAGATGGAGGCGCCTGTGCGGTCACTTGCTCTTACTCTGTCATTTTTGGTCATACAGATAAGTGTAATACATCTTTTGAATATGTTTATGTGTGTGCACTCACAATAACAACAAAACATTGCGCTTTTGTAAAATAATGAAAGCTAAAAGGATGTGCTTTCTGCCGTCTGTGAACTTGAGCTTGAATCTCAGAAACTCCATGTATACTTGCCTTACGGATATGAAAACATATCTATAGAGAGCGAAATGTCTACTTTCAAATGAATCAATTCAAACAGAAAACAAATATTCTCAGATCATGTAATCTGTATGAAGCATGCATACAGGTGCATTTGCGGAGATGTGTCAGTGTCACTGTAAGCTGAAAAAAAGAGAAAGTACTAGTGTATCAATACATTATTAAAATGTTAACGCAGCCTCTTTACTGTTTATCCCTGACACATTCATAATCATTCCTTCTGCCGGTGTGCTGTGGCAAGCTTTATGTGTGTGCTTGAGCACTTATAGGCTATGTAGGCAATTAAAAGCTCATTATAGTGATTTAAATGGTTTATTAATACATGTGCAATTAGTCAACTGATGCTTAAAATGAACGACTACTAGTCGACCAGAAAAATCCTTAGACGAGGGCAGCCATAAATATCACATAGTTCTAACGATCGTAACTAGGCTATAACTTTGTTTAGGCTATAGGCAAATAGACCAATAGAGGCTGGCATTCTTACCAACATAAAGATTGCTTTGTAAACCTAGTTAATGTGCAGCAAATGTGATGCTATGCTATGTTGATTCATGTTTTATTACATTTTCTCACTTTCCATTTTTGCTTGCAAATTTTTTTTTGGTTCTAAGGACAGCTGCTGTGGCTTCAACTAGTTCCACTGCATAGCTATAACTTCACTTTATTTATGGATGAAAATTCAAAAGAAGGGATTATGAAAGTATGCAGTTTTCTGCTAAATGTGTTGTCATCATTTCCAGTTTGTGTAATGTTGCTTCAACCGTTGTGCCTCTCCGAGCAACACAGCAGTGGAGATTGATTCCTGGATGATTCAGGTAATAATTAACACTGAATAATAACACTGGTAACACTGGTAATAACACTGGTAACACTGAATGAAAAAAAATGGATGAGCCCAAAAATGCCCCCTTTAGCTTTATATAGTGCACTGTTTGAGGGGACAGCGATTTGTAGTGGTGTTTGAAACCATATTAATATACAGAATTGTGAATGACTGTATAGTTGATGATATAGTTGTAACAATGTAACCTGAAGAACAAATCACAAAAAAGGTCCAAATGAACAAATGATACATTTGCACAATGGTGAAATCATATTGAACTGCTTATCTTTCACACACACACACACACACACACACACACACAAAACATACTGCAAGAGATTGAGAACACCGATCTTAATTCTAATTTTATTTAAACATAATGAATCTTATATGACATTTACCAAATCACAATGCAAATATATTGACAGTTTACAATGCCCAGAGCTTGATGTACATCATTACTATTAGCAATCATTACAGTTGATTTAACATTTAAAATGTGCAATACATTTCACTCTGCTCATCCACATCAGTGATGAACCCCTATAAAGGCCTGTACAGATGTGTTTATGTGGTTAGAATGGACAGTGGGTGACTAATGAAAGCCCTGCTGTTATACTGAAGTGTTATATTCTCTATCTATAATACACAATAAACTTATTCCATTTACACTAGCCATTTGATTTATTTCCCTGCAACCAATTTTATTAAAATGGGGTCATAGAGTTGTTCTCTATTGACCACCAGGGGGGCGTATACAATGTATTTGGCACCACCATGAATGATTTTATCATTGTTCTAATGCATTCATATGTGAACTAGTGCTTGAGAAGCAATATGAGCAGTTAAATATGCCATGAGTAAGTACTTAATGAATGCAGTTGCCATAGAAACTACTTAAATTGTGCAAAACCGTTCAGTGACCGCAACACAACAGCAGTGCGGTCACATATTTCACTCCTTCAGGTCTTCATTTGAATATTTATACATGTAAACACACTCCTTTAAATATTACAGAGGCAAAAGAATCTAATTGAAGCAACCCATCAGAATTTTAAATGTCACGATCAGAAAATGTTTCCACGAGGCTTTTCACACTGCATTCGACTATTTTTACATGTGTGAATTGCATTGGTAAATTTAGCCTTAATCCAACACATTAACTTCTCTCATTCTTATCTTTGTAAACTTCGTATCCACAGCTTCCAACCTGTATAAAATTGCTAACATTTAGCACATTTAGGTCAGTGTTTTGTCCACAAAGTGTTTCCACTGTTTTCTTAGTCTGATTTTCCTTCAGTAATTGCCATGTCTCAACCAAAACAGTTATGTTACAGCATGTGTTTTATTAAGAAAAAAAAAAATCTGTACAAATAAACCTTGTGTCTTGTAAGTTCTAGTGTTGGATGAAAAGTTGGACTTATTTACTCATTTCATTGTTACAGTTTACACACAGCCAGTTTTCTGCAACCTCACTCACATTTATCTGATGTTTTTCATCTGCACAATAGAGCAGTGAAAATGAGCAAGGAAACCTGATTGTACACAAGCACATGGATCAAAAGCAACAGAATCTGTGACCATTTTCTATGAGGAGAAGTCTGCATATGATCAGCTTTGTTTACCTATATATGTGACCCTGGAGCACAAAACCAGTCATAAGTCGCACAGGTATATTTGTAGCAATAGCCAACAATACATTGTATAGGTCAAAATTATCCATTTTTCTTTTATGCCAAAAATCATTAGGATTAGTAAAGATGTGTTAGGATAAGTAGTAAAGATATTAGGAAAGTAAAGATCATGTTCCATGAAGATATTTTGTAAATGTCCTACCGTAAATATATCAAAACGTAATTTTTGATTAGTAATATGCATTGCTAAGAACTTCATTTGAACAACTTTAAAGGCGATTTTCTAAATATTTAGATTTTTTTGCACCCTCAGATTCCAGATTTTCAAATAGTTGTATTTCGGCCAAATATTGTCCGATCCTAACAAACCATACATCAATGGAAAACTGATTTATTCAGCTTTTAGATGATGTATGAATATCAATTTCAAAAAATTGACCGTTATGACTGATTTTGTGGTCCAGGGTCACATATCACAGAAGATAATTTGGCAGTTTGGGAGAATTTCACACTTGGTCTGTAAAATCAAAATATGTGTAACTAATTGTACAATTCTGATGTTCTTCTGGCTTTCTCATACTCTATTTTCATACTGGCTCTGAATTAGAGTATGTGTTGACCTGCGGTTAAGCCACACAAACCTTTAGCTTCCATTAAAGCCACACCTGACATGTAAGTATTTTGTGCCCTGCTGTTATTTACAGTGCATTTAGCCGTACAGAAATGTATGTACAAACACACCCAGTAACGCTGACAGTACATGATGGAACTAAGACTCTCAGCAATGCTGCCTGCAAAACCTCTGTACAGCAAGCATGACTGAAGTCTTACTGACGTGCTGGTGAGATGAGGAGTGCCCTTATATCTGTTATATCCTCTGCCGTGGTCTGAAGCAGCACGTGGTCTGGGTTACTCGTCATATACAGTCAGTGCATGAGGCACAATCCTGCTGTTAGCGAGTTTAACTTCCAAGAAACTAGATTGTTAGTGGTGCTTGTGGGCGGTTGCCAGAGCAATGCTACTATATGTGGTTGTTTTGGCATTGCTATGCCCACTTGCAAGTCTCTGGTATGTAGATATGGCTCGGGTCCCTCTTACACACCAAGAATGATAACTATAACTAAAATGATCGCTATATTAGCGTCCACACCAATGCCTGATAAGATTTTGTCTATTATAAGCACGCACTGCAGATCTTCGTCTGCTCACGCTCTTTAAAGTCAAGTGTATTCTGATTGGATTTGAAGTTTTGAATTTGAATTAGAATGATTAGTAAAACTTTATAGTTATAGATATTGTTTTTGGTGTGAACTTCCAGCAAGTCTATGGGAGTTGTTTTCACTTGTTATATTGCTGCTAAGTGGAAACTACAGCAGGTGGTGCTGAGATCAGCTCGTTTAGTTCAGCTGGGTGAAGTACATAAGTCTTGTTAATGGAGTACTGTGTGTATTGAGCATGTTTTGTTTTTCTCTACAGCTCTGTTCCAGTCTCTAGTGAGCTCAAAGTATACTTTGGCTTTTAAGTGTACTCTAGAGTATGCATATCTCCAGCATGATACAAGCATAGCCAGATTGATCAGGTGGCAATGCTCCAATGGTCTCTGAAGTTGAAAACTGTTGATACTTTGGGTGTAAGGCGAGATCCGAACCAATGGAACTTCATAAGTGACTCATTTGTAATGGTACACATAGGTGGAAATTTTTTGTAGACTTGTTTGCATGCTGTGATACTCTAATAAGCACAGACAATACATAGCACCATAAATACTGGGTAAAATAGTCAATTTATTAAATTGATATTTTCCAGTATTGAATGAGATGTGGTTATATACATGTGCTGCAGCCGAAGTATGGCGTTTCAATGGCGGCATAATGTTGCTGACTATCTTTTGGAACAGGCTTTGTGTCAGGACTATATCATGCTGTCGAGGTCTGCAGATCACTAGATTTTAGAACAGAGAGCATATGAGACGTGACTACACTGAATTGTTTTAGAGAACGAATACTACGTTAAAAGATATAAAATATTACTCATGCATCCATGGGCAAGGTGACCTTTTACAATAGGTTGCATTCATGATTATTTCCTGAATTATTACAGTATTTTGGCTCTGTGCTCATAATAATGTCTGCTAAATTTGGGCTGTAAGAAACAAAGTGGTATTAAAGGTATAGTTCACCCAAAAATTAAAATTCTGTCATTAATTACTCACCCTCATGTCGTTCCAAACCCGTAAGACCTTCGTTCATCTTCGGAACACAAATTAAGATATTTTTGATGAAATCCGAGAGCTCTCTGACCCTCCATAGACAGCAATGGAACTACTATGTTCAAGGCCCAGAAAGGTAGTAAGTACATCGTTAAAATAGTCTGTGTTGGTTCAACCATAATGTTACAAAGCTACAAGAATACTTTTTGTGCGCAAAAAAAATCACTTTATTCAACAATTTCTTCTGTTCCGTGCAAGTCTTTGACAGTATCACGATGACATGAGGGTAAGTAATTAATGACAGAATTTTCATTTTTGGGTGAACTAACCCTTTAAGGAATAATGTATTGTTGAATGTGTGAAATTATGTTTGCAGACCCAGCGATCAGTTTGAGAGGAGGTTTAGGGTATGTTTACACAACAATGATCTACTACAAAATGGAAAACTTTTTTCCTTTGCTTTTCAGAAGAGATTTGTGTACAGATGTCAACAAAATGACTGCCGTTCACATGGATCCGTGAAAAGTACTAAAATTGCTGTATTATGCATGCCAGGCCAGTAGTTGGTGATGTAGCTTTGTAAAGAAACTTGTGCATGCCTATAGATTGAACACATAATACACATGCTCATGATGTTACCATTTTCACAGATTAGCATTTTTATAGTTTACATGGAGACAACAATGGTATTGTTTCCCAAAAAACATTCACTTTGAAATCCTTTTTCAAATGTGTTTTCAAGCCCAAATGCAATGGCCAAAAAAAGGCATAAAAATTTTCCATTTTTAGTTGATAACAGTGTCGTGTAAAAAACACCTTAGGGGCATTCACACAGAATGCATCTTTGCATTTAAAAGCACAGGAATGTTTTTTTTTTAAAAAAAGCACAGCACATAACACAAGGGTCTTGAGATACGCTTTTGAGATGTGGTGCAATAACGGAAATAACAGAAAAAAGCCAAACAGCAGAATAGATTTTTTTTTTAAGAAGCAGGTTGTGATAAGAAATTGCAAGAAACACTTGCTCCGCCTCGGAGTCTTCTGATTGGTCCACTGTTTTGGAATTGACATTGATGAGCGGCGCTGTGTGTCAAAATTGAAAACTTGACACGGAGTCTTAAAGGAACACTCCACTTTTTTTGAAAATAGTTAAACAGTTGAGTTTCACTGTTTTCAAATCCATTCAGCCGATCTCCGGGTCTGGCAGTAGCACTTTTAGCGTAGCTTAGCATAGATCATTGAATCGGATTAGACCATTAGCATCTCGCTCAAAAATGACCAAAGAGTTTTGATATTTTTCCTATTTAAAACTTGACTCTTCTGTAGTTACATCGTGTACTAAGACTGATGGAAAAAAGCTGGGGACTATTTTCAGGCGCTGCACCCATGGTACGGCAGCAAAATTCCTTGATTATTATGCTGGAATGAGAGTATAGTTCCTAGTCATATCGGCCTAGAAAATCACATCTTTTCATTTTCCGTCAGTCTTAGTACACGATGTAACTACAGAGGATTCAAGTTTTAAATAGGAAAAATATCGAAACTCTTTGGTCATTTTTGAGCGAGATGCTAACGGTCTAATCAGATTCAATGATCTATGCTAAGCTACGCTAAAAGTGCTTTACCGTAGACCAGGAGGAATCGGCTGAATGGATTCGAAAACGGTAAAACTCAACTGTTTAACTCTTGGGGAGTTGGAAAATGAGCCCATTTTCAAAAAAAGTGGAGTGTTCCTTTAAAACGCAGCACTCGTGTGAGGCGCTGTAAAAGAAGTGAGTGCAATGGTCTTACACGTCCGTCTAGCGTGTGTTTACATAGAAACACAATAGAAAAGTCGCACATTGGAATAGTAAAATGCGTTCTGTGTGAACGGTCCCTTAATCTTGCCTTTTTACCTATAAATTATGTTTACCAGCCAGTTTTCACTTTTACATGTTCTTCTTATTTAAAGACTCCAGAAAATCAAAATTGGAGTTTTGTGGCTTTCAGTCCATGACTCTTATGAATATAGATGGCATTTATGTGCTATGTGTAGTCCTAAAAACTATTAAAAACACACATTCAGTATTTTGTTACTGGGAAAATATTACGCTCTCAAATGCCCTTCTCCTAATACCACCCACCACTGACTAGCAATATGAAGTAGCATGGCTCATGGCACTGACATAAACTAATGGCTATTGGATGTAGTTTGTTTTAAGGACAAGCCATTTGTCCGTCTCCAACTTCCAGTTTCAATAAGGAATGTCAACACAGGAAAGAAAACCATGTAGTCAAGCCATTTTACGGGGTTTTTAAAGTAGATAAGATTGCAATCACGATATGTTCTCTCTAAATGTTAACTGTACTATGGTAATAATGGTTAAAGGGAAAGGAGCAAGCAAAATAAACCATATTAGCTCCAGAGGATGTGAAGTACAACTAGACTCTAAAATCCTTTATCCACACAAGATTGCTGCAAACTTCAGAACATGATGTGATCTCCAACAATATGAAGCAGGGCCTGTCCATTCAAGCCCAAATATACTGCACCTTCGAGAGGCTTGTACCATCAACCTCAGACAGCGACAACAAGGTAAGTGCAGCGGTCCAGGCCTGAGGCAGTGACCATGATGAAACGCGTTAGTGAAAGCAACAACCGACTGATACACAGGTGAGCGATTACAGGTGGCTTGTGGGAGTCAGCAGTTGCAGCTCTTTTCTCGCTCCGCCTCTTCCTCGGCGGGATAAAGAACTTTAGCAGTGAGGCCGCTCTTGACTCCGTCCCAGCCGTCGCGCGTGGAGATCTCGCCCATCTTCATCAGCTCATAGATGTCCCGTGTGAGCAGCTCGAAAGCACGCTCCACGTTGCTGTTGCACTTGGCCGAGGTCTCCACGTAGCGGATGCCGAGTTCGGCCGCCAGCTGCTCCGCCTCGTCCCGCGTCACCTTGCGCTCGCGGCTCAGGTCGCTCTTGTGGCCGATTAGAATGTAGACCATGTGATGAGGCAGGATGTGCTCGCTGACCTCTCGGTGCCATTCCCGCACGTGATCGAAGGTCTTCCTGTTCGTCAGGTCGAAGACTAAGAGGCCGCCCACAGAGTTGCGATAGTAGGAAGTAGTGATGGACCTGACGGGATGAAGCAGATGATATATTTTAAAGACCCATTTAATATCACCGGCCACAATTGTGTGTTTCATTTATAAAGCTCTAAAAACCTTACTGACTGATGTTTTAGTGCATTTCCTGCAAATATAGAAAAAAATAAAGGGTCTCAATGAAATATGTGCAGTTTCACATAATTAGTGTAAATTGTCACATGACCAGAGCAGTTTATTTCCTGTTTGCACCTTGAGAAGATGACTGCTTTCAAGCTCCAAAAGAAAAGGCTAGTAAAGTATGTTAACATAAAGATATTACAAACATTTTTGTACACATTATCTTTAAGGTGTCTAGTATTAATATATGCATTCACATATGTTCAGTTTTGTTCAGTGTGGTCATAGAGTGAGTTAACGTTGATGGTCACAATAGTGACCGGTGGGATAACTTAGGTATACAATATAAATCAATTGCAGTTGTTAGTGAAGGCTGCACTAAAATGTTGCAATGACAAAAATATTGCACTATATTAAGTTCAAATGTTACAAATAAGATACAATATTGATGTAGTAATACTGGGAGCACTAATATAACAATTTTATATGATATGTTACAATAAAGTAACAATTTTGAAATACGTTGATGGTTGTATTTTTTTGTCTTTTATCTCAGTGTTCCTATCAGTGTTGTATAAGGGTTTTTTATGCATAATAGTAACCCTAGAATGTGATGAAACAGAGTTTAAAATAGCTGGGCTGAGATATATGACAGTTTTTATGACTGCAGAAATATGATAATTCAGTACACACATTATCCCACCGGTAACAATTGTGACCGAACATTAAACATAATTTTTCACACACTTTACCAATTTCTGATTATTTCAAAGGGTTACTAATAACACATCATCTGGATATTTTCATGTCTGGAAAAAAATTGGGATTAAACAGGTTAAATGCACCAAATCATGGCTAGAGATTTTTAAAGGAGACATCGGATGCAAAATTCACTTTTAAGTTGTTTGAACATAAATGTGTGTTGGCAGTGTGTGTACACAACCACCCCATACTGATAAAAATCCACCCAGTGCTTTTTTTTTTTTTTTTAAATCTCCAAAAATAATATCCCCTTTCTTAGATCAAGCCTTTCTCAGATGCTTTGCTGTGTGACGTCATACGGATCCAGGCCCCTCCCATGATTGTTGATTGACAGTGATGTTTTAGCACAGACCCGTCCTAAATGAGCTAGAAACAGTCCGCCATTGTTTCGACGCCGGAGCAAGAATGTCTCTTAAGAGATTGAGGTGTTTTGTTGTTGGATATAATTTTACTTTTACTCCCAACATCTGAGCCGCTGAAGATGCAGTGGATTATATTCGTTTTTGAAGAGAATGCGCCGATCCCGATCTGCCTACGTTCGCACGAATAATTCGTGATCCAGCTTCACCTACAGAAGAAGTGAGTATATAAGTGTTTTTTGTGTGAATATTTGTAAATCGCCCTTTCCTAATAATGTTCTAGTTAGCAAGTTTCATGATGAATGCGGCTAAAGTTCAGAGTCTCTCAGAGAATGCATGTCACCCCATGGAAGAGAGGGGCGGGGTCAGCAGAGCTCATTAACATTTAAAGGAACATGCACCGAAACGCCTCACAGTAAACAGAGCTGTTTTTGACAGGTTAAAAAGAGTGTTATTTTACACTACCATTGAGAAATGTTAACCAAAGTATGTTATAGACTTTTCATTAAGACCCTAAAGAATCATACCAACTTGTAAAAAATGGGCATCTGATGACCTCTTTAAATGCAGATCATTGTAAAGGAATATTTTGGGTTCCATATAGGGTTGCAAAGGGGCAGACAATTTCTGGAACTTTCCAAAAGTTCTGAAAATTCCTGTAAAGCTTCCAGAATTTGTGGAAATTTTCTGGAAATTTACTGCCTTTTTGCAACCCTAGTTCCATACAAGTTTGACAGCATTTGTGGCATAACGTTTCAATTATTTCAACTCTTCCCTTGTTTTCTTGAAAACCCCCCCCCCAGCAAAATTCAAGGTTGCAGTGAAGCACTTGTGTTAAAAGTAAATGAGACCAAATATTGGAGGACTTAGAAGCAGAAATGTGCAACCCGATCTCATGTGAAAATATAATTTTACAAGGTGGTGAATTTGTACAATCCACGAAATGTATGACTGAGATCAAACAAATTCATATGAATTTACCAAAATGCAAAATAGTAATAAATTGCCATTAGATAATGCTGAAAATGTAAATCTCTTGAAAAATTTTACAAAATCCCTTACATTATCTTTCTGTTAAAACTAGTGTATTGTTCCAGCTGTAAAGCTGTTTAAATTATTATTACTATTATTTATTTTAATTTTTTTACAGTTATTATTGAACCCAGAATATTCCA